>JAHZNG010001301.1:0-32153 GCA_027744375.1 Orchesellides sinensis | reverse complement strand
TTGATTTAGGTTCACAGTTGCGTATCCTTTTTCCAACAAGAAATCTGGAATATCCAATTAAACAATTTCTTAAAAAATCAACAATACAAAAAATGAGTCAGCACTTTTAAACAATCCGACTAGAGAAAGGGCACAAGCTACAAGTCTCCATGACCGACAGTACAGACCGAAAGGGAAGATTTTGTAAGAAAATATGAGAAAACCGAGCCTAGTCCAACTCCAGCACAGAAATAGTGTTACAAACATACATACGCATATACCATTACAGTGCGAAGTAAACAAACCCGAAAAACCGAATATACGTATGCTGTGTTCCTTACCCGTTTTCACCCATTATGCGTTAGCAACATAGTTTTTATAATAGCATAGTAAACGAGTTATATGTGCGTATTGTATGTACGCTTGAGTCACACAGTCACGGGCCATAGACACCCGGAAACAGGGAAGAGGCTGCGTCCTCCCTCAAAATCAGTTTGCGCAACGCTATATGCAACGTCAACAGGACTCTCTAAGCTACTGTCTCACTCTGAATCTTTTGCTACTTTGAACACCAGGTTTCCTACAAATACAACACAACACCAGCGCAGCAGAAAGAAACCGTTCCGTGGAGATGTGCTTGCCAGATTTTTTTACTATTAAAGAGCTCACAAATGCTCACCCCTCTTTTTCCAAATTATACCATGTATTTGGATCATTGGGTATGCATGGGCTCATTTGCAGGATGAATGGCAAATTATATAGTTAGAATTGAAAAGGCAGAGAGAGATTTAGGCTTAAACTTAGCACCTACTTCTTATGCTTATCCTATTTTACTCAATATGATTTCAATTTGAACTTGATGGCCGATACAAGTTAATAAGGAACAGACTTCCATAAAAAATACTATCATTGCCAATAAGGATAAGGATGCGGTAGTTGAAAACTCGGCAATATATATGCTTTGTACTTTACATTAAACGCTGCATTTGAAATTTTTCAAATATGCACCTAAATTGCTATAAAAATATGACATGATTTATAATCAGGCAAACGAGCAACCATTCGCCCTGAATTTATCAAAAATTGTTAATGTGTTAAGGTTATGAAATGCCAAATCACGAACCAACAGACACCCAAACATAACTTTAAAAAATCGAAAGCTACTTCCAGATTCCAGTTTAAGATTTTGAGATTGCTTCTGATACTCCACTCATTATTCAAACCCAACGATGGACTAACAACAGAGTAAAAGCATTATTGTCATGAAACTAAAAGAGGAAGCCTGCCAACAACTTTGACTTCCTGCATTGAATGACTGACTGTGACACTCATAGACTCACTTCGTTTCACTTGAGAAGAATAACACAACGGGACTGGTAAAAAACATATACCGACATACCTATACATCTGATCTGATATGATAATATGACATTGTATGAAACTAGTCCACTTTTATAGATATCCACCGAACTTGTGAAAAACCACAGAGAATTGATGGGGATATCGCTGCCATCACATATTATTTCTTCAAGAAGAGAATACCAGGCACTACCAATACCACCATTTACCGGTTTTCTTGTGTCTTTTAAGACAGAAGAACGTAATATTGAAGTTTCTTGTCATGTCAAACTAAAAAACCCAAACGCTCACTGAGCGACAGTTATGTATTATGTGGGCATATAAAAGCTATGTTTACATAGTTATATGCAGAACAAAACACTTAATCACTGTCTATTATATTCTCATGTATGTAATTGAATATACCAGGTAGGTAGGGAGGAAAAAACAAACTCATTCATTTTTTGTTATCAGGAATGCGTCAATGCGTGTATGATACTTGGAGTTGCATGAAATGACAATAAAAAACGGTAAAACTGCAGCGATTAAAGCTAACATATTTTAAAAACATGCTCATGACATATAAATTATTATATGACCAATGATAAACAAAGTGTTTTTTACAAGCATAAATTATGCAAATGTGGTGATGAAACGTAGTAATTTATAACGGTAAATACTCTTAAATACCTTGATAAACGAACCAGTCAACTTCCGGCTGTGCATGTACCCAAAAACCAATGCACTTTAGCCTTCTCTCAGTGCTACCAATATTAGTACCAACTCAATTCACCAGCAACGCTTTGTACCTCAGGCATCAGTCATCATATCATCAGCCAATCGCACGTCCAACTAAAACCTGGACATGAATGGGAAATGAACAAAGGAGCAAACTGCAGTTGTAAGTATGACCAAAATGTATGAGTGAGCCCGCATTGCATTCCCTACCGATTCCTGTATGCAGCAAACATAAATCTACAAAAATAGAATCCTTCTTCTGATTATGCTGACCAAACTTAACTTGTGAACATGTCTAACTTTACTACAGTAAAAAACCTTTGCGCTAATTCCAATAACAATAAAAAACATTCACAACAACACCACTGCTATTTATATACTTAGTGCAACGAGGGAGGAAAGACTTCATTACAATCATCCTCCTCATCATGTAAATTGACAGTGTTGTTAATTATACACGGCTCATACATGCTATTAGGAAGGAGGAGGATGAAGCAGATAATATGCATGGGCGAGCAAACTACTGTTTATTGTTGACATTAGCATTCAATCGTAAAAAATACAAAACACGGCATGTTTCACAACAACCCTTTCGTTTATCGACCGCATTATTTACAATGGCATTTCATATCTCTCTTTTGCTCATATTTTTGCTGCCATGCTTATGCCTACAAGAAGGGGTGTGACATATTGTACTGAACTGAGATGCAGAACATATACCTTTGCATATGCACATTATATTATGTGAAGATACGATGATGATTTTACTTCAAAATTGATACACACATCAATATATTCTTTGAGATACACATCTTCTTATTGCCAACATGCCACTCTAAATCTAAATACGTTCCAAACAAAATCCTCACGTGTGTGGCGTAACCAGCTTGTCTTACATAATGACAGACATAAATAGTTCTGGAATCTTAAGCCTTTTTAATGATAATAGTTATGAGAGACTTAGCGGATTATTCATTTTAATGTCATATAGTAGTACCTTAAAGAATCTTAAATGTCAATTGTCTGTATACATGGATACTGTTTCTGTGTGCTTCCGAAAATTATCGTTTAAGCCTCTCCAAGACATACTTGACCTTAAAGATCCTAATCAAGAAAAAGGCCAGAGGATGATAAGTACAAACTTAATCTGACACCATAACTGTCAACTGTCAGCATCTAAAACATCATCTTTCGTTATGATTTATATGCCCTATCGTATGACACAGATTAGTATCCCAATATTATACAAAAACTTGCTTTATCCCTACATACAACCTAATTATATTCTCCATTACTCAGGTGTGTTTTATCATTATCCATAAGCAATCTCATTAACGACCCTCACCCACAGCAATCCTAACGAACTATACACGGGCGTAAAAGTAAAAATGACCAAATACGTGAAAAACTGGAAATTACTGGAATAAAGCCTTTTGTTATGTTCAGTTTTGACCAGCGGCTATTTTCACTTATGCCTTGGAATGGTAATCAACTGACAACTTTTATTATTATGTTTACCGGTCCCACACAAGTCTCCTTCTGTCGCATGGAATATGAGAGAGAGAGAAGTAAGGTGAGCGTGAGTGGATAGTGACCGGTATCAAATAAAGCATGAGATTCGTTACAAAACAAAGCATGCATTGTAAATATTCCTTAAAAACACCATCTGCATTCCCAGTCATGATGATAGCAGTTGTTACATACCTGGCCATGTTCTCAGATGAAAATGTCTAAAAAACAACACTTTTTGCAAATTACCTTTAGCAAAGTTGGTGGGTTGGTCGTTTGACGACAAGAAATAGAGAGATGATGGGAAACTAAATGACAATACTGTTCCACACACCATGTTATTTTTTGCGCCGTCTCAAACCTGGTCCGTTGCCAAGTATATCAATGCAGCAGAAGAATAATGAGAATGCGTTTAACTGACTTTTTAGCTACCTAAAGTCACGACTTTTTGTAACAAACGGACAAAAACCGGTGTGATGCGAAAGATGCGTTTGCAATTATGGTATAATTACAACCGATATATAAGACTGTCACGTAAATATGGGTTTAAAGACTAAGACACTTGGAATAGAAGGAAATTGTAAATATATACAAAAAACAATTATTCTTACCTGCAACACAATTATCTTGGATTCTTTTCAATTATTTCTTGTAAACTTCAACTCTGACACTGTTGACAGATTCTGTGTGATACAAAATGGGAATAAAAGCACCAATTATATTTTCTGAAATTATATATTTTCAATTATTTCTTGTAAACTTCAACTCTGACACTGTTGACAGATTCTGTGTGATACAAAATGGGAATAAAAGCACCAATTATATTTTCTGAAATTATATATATTTTCAAGTAAAGATCAACTATGACAGATGATCGAAAACGACGAAGAAACAAAACATATATACGGACCCGGCTAATATATAAGGGAAAGAACAAACCGGCATAACACGACCAACAAGACGAACCTATTCGGACTACGTCCAAGAGAGTACTGACTCTGCACTTACACAAGAAAGATAATATAAATAAGGACCCGGCTAATATATAAGGGAAAGAACAAACCGGCATAACACGACCAACAAGACGAACCTATTCGGACTACGTCCAAGAGAGTACTGACTCTGCACTTACACAAGAAAGATCTTTCTCACAGGATAAAAAAGATGCAGAAAAAAAGTTGGATTAGCAGAGAGAGCAGACCACACCGGCCGAACCGAGCTAACCGAGTGGAGTAGTTTCTTTATAAAAAAAATGTATATTTTTTAGCGTAGATAGGTACATACCTTGTGTCTTCCTCCACGTAAAAAATGTACTGTGGTGTGGAAGCTGTAGACTATGCAATGCAGGAATGTGTTACCTATATATCTGCGGTAATTGTAATTTTTTATAGGTAAAAGAAGATGTGAGAAGATAATCATATATATTGCAAAAAGTGTGATGAGGATGATAACGAGATAATGATATTATATAATATGTAATACGTTTTTAATAAGAAGTTATGCGGTAATGCAAGATCTGGATGAATTTATATGGTGGGGGCGGGTGCCGGATAAAACTGCATTGCAAATTGCCATCTGATAAAAATTGACGTGACATAATTGCATTTAGCCATTATCAGGAGATAGACGTGTGATTGTCATATGCAATGGGAGAGGAGACGTTAGATGGTTTGTGTATTTAATAGTTACATAGTCAAGATGGATGCGGATGGGTGTAGAAAAGTAAGAAAAATTTGTGGTAAATTCCGTTACTACGTAGCTAATCAAAAATAAATCTCTCTGATTTTGAGAAGGAGGAGGAGCGTGATTTATGTGATGGCTTAATATATAGCGCCCAAAACAAGATATTTGCATAATTCCAATTTCATGCAAATCTCATCCTCTGTCCAGGTTTGTTGCATGAATGACTCTAAAATCTAAAAGGAAATCGGCGTTGGTTTCATCTGCGCAATGGTGTCATATGGTTTGATAAGTATGTAAAAATGCCTTTGCATGCAATTGTACTGTGAACCATGTAAATTTAGTTGACAGTTGTAGAAAATAAATTCGCTTATGTAAACGATTTGCATGCCCATACTTGGTTTAAATGACTCATCTGCCTGCATTATAACTGGAAAGTTTATTGCAATAGCAATCCATTTATGAAACACGAACTAAAGATTGGGTTAGCTGATTCTCATGAATACCAAGCTTTAAGCTTAAGTCTTTGTTCAAGAATTCCTCTACTTCATTTTCATTTCGTTCATGCCATTAATACACATATCTATACTATACACTATACCTTCATACAAAATATATATACACACACTTCAGATACTACTATAGCTTACTTTTTAACTTCATTCAAATCAAAACGCGTCCTTATCAGTCGACACTCATAAAACTCAACGCTCTGGTTTGGCCATTTACTTCTAAATCATATTGCTACTTTACTACATGCATTGCCCTCAAGCATCAACATTAATTAACATCATCATCATCATCCTCCTCTCTCATCTCCTTACATGTACATCTATGCCTATAATGCCTAAACAGTTTACGTTTAGGCTAAACTAAAATGCTTATTTGCACAAGGTAAATAAAATTCCTTTCTGGAACTAAAACAAAAATTGTTTCCACAGTTTTTAATGATTCTTCCCATTAAGCTACATTTTACATGACATTGGCATTACTGCATGCAATACCTATACTCCATCAACCTCTCTGATGCGTAACAACCTGTCAGACCTGAAACTTTGGAATGAAACTCACTAACATAATATTTTGACTTTGAACATGGAAAAACGAAGTCAGAAAATTGGACTTTCGTCCTTTTCTGTGTTCATCCTGTCATCAACAAAGCTGTATACCTATTAGCCTACTCATTCCATTGCTACATAATGAATGATAATGCATAATATAATTTGACATGACCAAACTCCTCCTTCCTAAACTTCCATAATATATTTTTGGCTTGTTAACTGCTGACGCTTCTTTTCTGGCAATATAACATATCAACTTTGGATGTGCACTAGACTTGCACCCTATCTTAGGAAATTTCCCCTTGAATACAAAGTCCAGGAAATCGTTGACAAACATCAGGATCTTTTAAACATATCCCAATCCCAAGTATTTCTATGTATGTAGTACATATAGAGAAGCAGCAAAAAAACAAAGTGAGCAGCAGCTTCATCTTCACCTTTTTTCTCTCTTTTTGATTTGGTTCTAACAAAATGTTCTTGCGCATATTAAAAAACAAAGTGAGCAGCAGCTTCATCTTCACCTTTTTTCTCTCTTTTTGATTTGGTTCTAACAAAATGTTCTTGCGCATAATTTGAAAGAGCAGCTGAGTTGAGGAGAGTGAGAGCAAGAGAAACATAAAAAACTGCTGCTGTGATGATGATCATGATGAAGCTCTGAGAGAGACTTGTTTTTTAAAAACACTTATTTTACTGCGTGTGTGAATGTTGCTGACGTGTTTTCTGATTTTTCTTTCTGAACAAATGGGAGCTGTCTTTTGTACATAGAGAATTTCTGAATAATTATTGGGATAATTTGTAAAGATTGTTTAAAGTTATTGTGTTAAGGATCAAATTTAAATTATTGTTTTTTTAAGAAGGTGTTAAGTGATATTGTGCGCAATCATGGCTGTGACGTCGTTGATATTACCGCGTGTATTATTTGTGTCCAGTTTTGGAAGGGTTGCAGTAAACGGTATTCAGTTGACGTGTAGTAGCCGTAATAAGGATTTGAGGAGGTATCCTCGAAATAGTAGCTGTTGGAGTAGTAGTGGCTTCGTTCGTCATTATTCGAATGTCAGGTGAGGGTTCAGAGGGTTGTTATTATAAGAAGCTGATTTAAAGAAAATGTCTTGAGTAATAATAATGTTTTTGACTTTTTTTTAGGTTAGCGGAGGTTGGCAAGCTAGAATCTCTCAGACTAGATGCAAATTATGCAGTGGGACAAATATTTCTTCATCGGGTGTTTGGCTACCGTGGCGTCATACTTTTCCCATGGTTGGCTAAAGTTTATGATCGGGACATTGCAGCTAATAAAGCCAAAGAAAAGTGAGGAGGGTGCTTATCAATGCAAAATATATATGATGGGTGTGTGGGAATTTGATGGTTTTATAGTGTGTGATTCATTTTATTTTTAGAAGTGGCGACCCAGACCATGAGCCCACAGCTTTTAGTCATATTGGACGAGAGGTCAAGTCCAAAACGCATCATTATTACCAAGTGCTCATTGACTCTAGGGATTGTCCCTACATCAGGGCACAAACTGAAGCAGTTACTTTTCTTGGAAATCAGGAGAATAGTCGTAGTGAGTGAAAATTGTTGTGAACGCTTGTTTTTTGTGTTGATGAGCTTGTGTGGTAAGGATGTTTAAAATCTATTGTAATAGGTCTGTACGCGATTCCGGGGTTGGATTACGTAGCTCATGAAGATATTATCCCGTATTCGTCGACAGAAAAAAATCCTTTGCATCATGAATTGTTTGACAAGTTTTTACAGTACTCTCCAGATAGTGATCCCCCATTTGTTGCCAGAGACACGTTGAAGGCGTGGCAGGAAAAGAATCATCCTTGGCTGGAACTTTCAGATGTGCATAAGGAGACTACGGAGAATATAAAAGTTACAGTTATTCCATTCTATATGGGATGCAGAGAGTCGCACAATAATAATGTATATTGGGTAACACATCATACATAAATGCATTTGTAATTTATATGGCATGTTCTAAGATTGAGGCTTATTACCTGTGTTTGGAAACAATATACAATATTTTTATCGTTTGATTTGCAGTGGAGGTACTGTATTCGAATAGAAAATGTTGGGGAGTTAAATACACAGCTGAGAGAACGACATTGGAGAATATTCAGCCTTTCGGGTACACTTGAAACTGTAAGCAGGCTCAACCTATTATTTTAAAGGTTTCAGACTATTTGGATTACATAACTGGGGATTTTTTACGTATTTCAAATTCTTTTTAAAATCAGGTACGTGGAAGAGGTGTAGTTGGTCAAGAGCCAGTTTTGACCAAACTTAGTCCTGCGTTTCAGTATTCGTCTCATGTTTCATTACAAGCTCCATCGGGTCACATGTGGTATGAGCGGAAATTGTTTAGTTAATTACTTATCTAATCTTCATGTTATTTAGTTTCACATGTTATATGATAATTTTTCTCACAGGGGAACCTTTCGGATGGAGAGGGAAGACGGATGTACTTTTGACTGTCGTATTCCACCATTTTCACTTGAATCAAAGCACGATGAGTCTAAAGACTAAAGCTTTTTTTACTAGAAAACGACGTAATAACGAACAAATCTTTCAAAAATAAATCCTTGGAGGTTACAATTAACAAAACGAAAAGGTTTTGAATCAGTAATTGTTTTGGAAACAATATTTATTATTGAATATTAGAAACCTTAAAAATATACAATCTTCCATTTTTATTCACGTTTAATCAATCAATGAGTTTTGGCGAGTAATAAAAATCAGAGCTTTTTGAAAGTAAATACATAAAAACTAGTGATTTGTTTAGAGTTATTGCATAACTAATACCAATTTACTGAACACTTCTTACACACATACCATTCCACAGCGGAGGCAATGTTGTTGTTTGCTAGTCTACGTCTAAATCATCAGAATCCTGCCCAGCTAAAGCAATTATCTGAAAGAAAATTGAAGAAATGCATTTATGCTTAAGGTCAATTTTACACCCAGTAATTAACTACATCCGTAAATGAAAAATCATTAAATGTAAAACACATCTGAATTCTAAATTAACATACATGAAACTGAGCAAACGTCGCCATTGATTCCCGGAACACTAGTCGAAAGGAGAGAATGTCTGTGTCAGACATCTGGATTATCACTTTTTCCGCCGCTTGAATCAGTTTGTAGCAATACTTAAAAATTGAGAATTTGTAACGGGCATGTTGCTCCTGTGCGATAGTGCAAAATTTCTCGATTCCCGTACACTTTTTTGGTATTGTGATCTGAATATGGTAAAATAGATACAGGCTTCATACCAATATTTACAATTACAGTAAATTAAATAAACCACAAATTTTTCTCACTATACCTGTAACGATCCCGCAGATCCATTAGCTTTAAATTCTAAATGTGTATTAGGCACCACACGAAGCACAACACTTTCTGGATGGTATCCATCTATTTCCAGTAAATGTTCATAAAATACCTTCGAGTCCATTGTAAGATCCCATCTTTTCTCATATTCGTCAAAGTCAATTAAAACATCAGATTCTTCCGTTTTCAGTTCAATCTCTGTCAACATTCCATTTTCCTCCAGTCTAAAATATCACAAGACACACGAATTAATGTTAAAATTTCCTTTTTGCATTTCAATGTAGTATAAATTTGTTCACATTTGATTCTTACGATAAGGAAAATGGGCTGCCATAACCATTGTACGTTATCTGCATAGACCGAGATCCACCAGGTGCTCCAGCTGCGGCAAACGCAGTAGCATCTGTAGTTTCATTCGTGCCAGCCCCACTTTTGCTATCTCCTCCTAAAATCTTTAAACAATCTAGCAACTCTTTAAACGGAATTTTAAAGCCAAACGCCTCCTCGTTGCAGTTAAACGTCTGGACAGAAAAACAACAAATTCTTTACAATTTATACAAAAAACCCTATCACTGATGAAACTAAAACGATTTTTTTCCTTACCCGAAACAACTCCGCTTTTAAAAACAACACAGCCTGGACATACTTTCCCTCTTCCACAGTAAACCGGACGCCAGCATCTGATATGAATACATTCACTTTCTGAAAAACAAACCCAACAAACAATTTTAAATAAAAACCCATTCAGCATAACATCATTCCACTATATTTACCTAATTCAAACAAAGTACTTGCATACCTCACAGAAATTAATAGTTTTCAACAGGGAAGTCACCNTAAACATCCTTACCACACAAGCTCATCAACACAAAAAACAATTTTAAATAAAAACCCATTCACCATAACATCATTCCACTATATTTATCTAATCCAAACAAAGTACTTGCATACCTCACAGAAATTAATAGTTTTCAACAGGGAAGTCACCGTTGTCACCCCTAAATTATCTGCCTTGATTAAAACCAACGGTGAGTTCCTTGCAGCAGCAGTTGTCCCATTATCTTCAAACTGTGTGTAATCCGCATCTTCCTCCATCACGCCTTTAAAGCTACGTCCACACAATCACTTTATCCTTAAACAAAAATATCACATACAATTAAGAATTAACTGTCAAAAGGAAAAATTAACTTTTGAAATCATATTCTCAACCTAAATATTTGCTTTGTTCTTCACATGTTTTGTTTTGATATGCAAAATCTCTAAAAAGAAAGCTATTCAGTCTGGCTTGACAGACTGACATTGGTAGACATCCCTTTGCCGCGTAGTTTCAATGTGCCCCAGTTCTCTATGGGCATGACGTAAGCATACTGAGAATAAGCTTCAGGGGAATATTTTTATGCAAGAGAAAGCCGGAAGTGAGATGACAACTTTCTCTCTCAACAAAATGAGTAAATTATAATGAGAAGTATGTAAAATACAAGAAGAAAAGGCCAATTAACCAGAATAATGTTTTTGATCACGTAAATCACATGTTTTTAATAATCAATTCATAGTCGTGAAATATATATTTACTTTATATATATATATATAATATATAAGGTACGATGTCATTCCTTAAAATTAGCAGTTTCTAAACAATAATAACAAGAATTAGATTTTTGTATAAATATTATTGACAGCTTTTTTACTAAACTGACATATATATTACGCAATATGATCCGGTAATATAACAAAACATGTACATAACAAATTCACAAAAAACATTTAGCAAAAGAGACAACAACAGAAAAAAGAGTTAAATATTTAGCTGAAGTAAAAAATGTGTTTTAAATATGACACATTTTCAAATGTATAATATATGCTTATAATTCTTTAATTAATAATAATTCTTCTGCACTTACCTATTATGCTATATTATGACTGATAAACTGATACATAAGTCTTAGAGGTTTTTTTCACATGTAAATCTACTTAATTGTTTTATGAAAAACTGATAATCTATGGGTACTAATTTACTTATTATACTATGTAGCTTGTATTAATCCTCATAACGTGATGGTTATGATAACGGTTTGTATATATGGATAATTAGCATTAATCCTAACAATATAACACGATGTACAAATTTAAAAAGCCACGGCGCACTCCATAATAATTCTGAATGTAATGTGATTTATGTACACGTTTTTAAATAATTAAAGGTGGATATATTTATATTTATTAAAGTAATTACTTGTAATCTACACTGACATAAATTGATTATATACAATTATCATAGCAATTCTTAACATTGATTTTTCCTATTATTACGCTAACGCATTAATTCCAGTAAGTTAACACATCATCATATATGTATCCTTTTTTTCTTGATGCAGTAAGGGTAGCTTGTCCAGTGTGCCAGTTTTTAAATTAAAACCGTCCATTTTTCATTCGTACGAGGTTTAACTTGATTTTTCATATACGTCCTCGCATCTTGTGTTGCTTACAATTAAATCTTTGTTTAAAGATATATATTTTTTTAATGTACATTTCTTCTTGTTTTAAATTTTTCCGTTTCATAATATGTATGTGTCAACAAGAATATATTTATTATATTAAAGTCAGCATATTAATTTGTATATCATTCAGTGTTTTACAGACTGAATTAATAATGAGAGTTTTACTTACAATTTGTGGTTGAAATGTTGTTCCGTAATGTATATAATACAGTAGATACAGGATACCATATAAAATTCCGCTTTCGAAACTCAATCTTCATAGTAATAATACAGCTTTACAATATTTAACAGTGCTTCCTCATAAGATAAATTCTGATCGTTTAGAAACAAGTTGCAAAGATCATGATGTTTCAGTTTGTTTAACTTTAAAAAGTTTTGTTAAAAAACCATTTGCTATTTAAATATTACGATGAATCATCTCTAGCCTCTTTTTTTTATCTAGACAGGATATGGGCATTTTTGGAGTGCAACAGTTTCCTCTTTAAAAAAGCTAAAAACAGCATCGTTTTAATACGAAGCGATATTTTTATAATACGAGTAACATTCCGTGGCGACGATAATAAATTCGCTTTTTAAAAAATCCTGTTTACACCAACAAACAAATACAAAAAAGACGAACAGGAAAAACGGGCTCCTTCTAATATTTTTCTCTTTGTTAAAATACCTTTATAGGATAAAATGGATTGAGCCTTTCTTTTTAAAACAGTGAGCGTACAATATTTCCGGTATAAATAAATGTACACATATAATATAGTAAGCAACAGTGTGACGATATAAATACCAGTTAAAATATTAATATTTTTTCAAAGGGAGTTTTTCCTTTTTATCTGCATTGTTCTATTTTTTGCATAAGTCTGGTTTTAGTAGCAGTATGTATAGCAGCCCAGGCAAATATTATTATAACTTTTACAACTCTTTAACAAGAACAAACTTTCATCTTTAACTCTCTTCATCAGTTAAAGGTTCATAGTTTGGTTGAGAGGTAGATGCTGACGACGCATTAGGCTCGTTTTGGGGAGGTTGGGATTTATTCTCTTTCACATCTGCCGACTCATCAATCACCATTGAGGCAGGACTGTCCGAGTCCCCACCTTTGGAAGGCTCGTCCTCCATCTTTTCAATCTACAAACAAACCCAAAATTTATTACTATTTATACTATCTGAAACTAACCACAATTTTAGGAAAATGCAATGCATACCTGATTATCTCCGCCGCGCTGCGACTCTGCATTAGCGCCATCATCCCTGTGTCCAGCGGATGCCACCATGCGAGCAGCTAGCCCACCAAAATGACTTGGATGCCCGTGCACACCACTTGTCGCTGGACTGTGGCCATGTGCATGCGCAGCGCTCCCACCAGGCAAATTCATATTGGAAACTGATGGCGGTCCAGACTGCGAGGATGGGTCATGCTTCCTTTCTCCAAGCCCATCTTGCGATTTCATCTCCTCATTATTCTCATTCCGCATCTTTTCCATGATTAAGTTGTGAAAAAAGTCCAATGAGATCCCCTCCTTTCGAGAAGGCACACCACCAGGACCCATCGAAGGTCCTGGTTTCATCGAAGCAGGTGGTTCACCTCGGTCTGCACGTCTATTGGTGGAAGAATACGTTTTTTGTGAATGTTTGAAAATTTTATAGAGCAAATCTCAGGTTGAGAAAAGACGAGAATTTTTTTTAGAAAAAAGTTTTTTTTTTGATTTTTGTAATGATGATGCCACTCACGATGGGAAATGAGATTCCGGACTCATCCGGCTGGGCATTGATGGTGGCCTGTTGACATTAGGTTCCTCAGTATGAACCCTTATAATACGTCTTTCATCCGGATGTTGCTGTTGTTGTTGTTGCTGCTGCTGTTGTTGTTGCTGCTGCTGCTGTTGTTGTTGCTGCTGTTGTTGGGCATGCATTTGCTGTTGTTGCTGTTGAGCATGCATTTGCTGCTGTTGTTGCTGCTCCTTCTCTAACTGCAAAGCCTTCCTCAACTTCCAGCTTTTGTAATGCATCGCGTCATCATCATTAGTAGGTTTTTTGACGGAGTGGGAATTTTGTTGAGGGGGAAGTTGATGTGGAGAAGATGTCGGTGGACCATGTAGTTGAGGACTATGCATATGCCCACCAGGACCACCAGCCCCACTTAATCCAGAACCTGACGAGGGGACACCAGCACCTTTTCCAGAAGCATAGTCGTTTGATATTATCAAGTTAATTTGTTCACCCCAAGTTGTGCCTCCACCAACAACACCACCTGAGTTACATTTCCATTTACCCAAACAAGCCATAAATACATTGAGGCCCATCACCATAAATAATTATTATACATTTTTAACTATGAAAGCCATACTACAGCTTTTTTAATTTCTCCTTTCTAAATACGAATTCTTATTTTTGCTTTTTTTACCTGGAGGCATTTTATGATTAAGAGCTCGACCCTCATTCACCACAACTTTGTCTTCATGTGGTGAGGGGCCATGGGAATGGATTTGGGACGGCATAGCTAAATTATGAGGACTCTGTTGGGGATTCCCACCAGGTCCGCCTAAAGACCCTTGCGGGGATGACGAGGACGCTGTCGATCTCTGAAACGAGGCAAACAGCCTATCTCCCGTCCGATTTGTTGGTGCTGGCGACTGACGATCATTAGGTGACGGCTGGTTGATCTGATGAGTGATAATGGCGTCAATTAATGATGCCGCCGTAAGTGTGGCGTCAGGTGCCTCTCCCCTGCCATATACTTCCTTTCGTACTCTACAATGTGAATACAAAGGGGGAAAGAAAAGAAAATACAAAATGAAAAACATAACATAAAAAAGTTTTAAACATTTAGCATGCCATGCAGCATCTACACTTTTTTCAATAATATTTAAAAAGTAGTAGTAGTAATGGTAGTAAGTGGAAATATACATTTACACGGTACAAATAAAAAAGGTCACATGTAAAAATGTCACCACATAGATATATATTAATTCATACACAAACAGTCCAGCCGTTTTTTCAATCGTTCTTTTTTATCACGGAAAAAAGAAATGATACACATTCAAGTAGAGAACATGAAGTAAAAGTAGTTTCTTTCACGTTTCCAAAAATTTATTTCCTGGAAGAGTATTGCCCAAAAAAATTTCACATGGAACAAAAATAGAGATTCCCAAAGAAATTTCGTCCCAAGGTAAAGAGTTTGAAAGAAGAAAATCATTGATTCGTGTTTTATACATGAATTATTTGGGTTTTGTAAAAAAAATAATAGTACACATATATTTTAAATCCGTAAAGTTAAGGGTTTGGACACATAAGCAAAAAAACAATAAAATTGGAAGATAAAAGAGCGATGAAGAAAAGGAACAATGATAAAATGTTATCTTGAAAAGTAGGAAGAAGATTAAAATTATAAGAGTCAACCAAAGAAATAATATTTTTCTACGTTAAGATAATATGCTTTGCTACGCCACAGTCGACCAAGCAGCAATTATATATATAACAACGATTTTTATGATGGATGCAACAGTTAAAAATTATATATCATTTACTTGTATAAATGACGGAAGTATTTTTCATACGGACGCAGACCAACAAAGATTAATGCTTTTAGAATGTAAAACGCGTTGTTTTTGTTATAAACGAACATGAATTTTGGAATAGATTATTATAGAAGAGAAGATAAGATAGAGGAAAAGAGAAACAAAAAAATTATACATAAAAAACATGTTCAGTTTCGAACATTTCTGGATAGAAAAAAAATCAGTTTGACATTTACAGAATTTTGTAACCAGTTATAAAAAGGAAGATAAGGCAAGATAAAAGATGGGCGGATTATTAAAGAAAAAAATTTGCTTTGGAATTTTGGATTTTTTTTGTTTGCGTGCTTTTTTAACAACAGTTGCGTTACCTTGTCGTTTGCAAATGCGCTGTTAGTGTCAATCAATTATCGGAGAAAGGAATTCCTCTTGAAACACAACTCTCTCACAACGGTGAAAATTTTGTGGGTGTGAGGTGGTAGCAGAAGTAGTACTGGTAGTAGTAGTAGTATAGGAGTAGTAGTAGTAGTAGAGATGGAGTACAGAAGTAGAAGTTGGAGGGAAGAAGATTATTCTTGCTCTGAGTCTCTTATATTTTCTTAGTTACAATTTTCTTTCGTTTGTTTAACAAATACTACTTGTTTTATACCGAAAAGATTATAAAATAAAAAAAGTGAAAACACAGACAGCCATACAGCTTTGTTTGATTTTTATACAGAGAAAGTTATGCTATGCTAGAGAATTGAATTGGAAAAAACAAATTTTTAAAACTTTCTCAAGAAACGAAAACTTTGCTGGTAAAAAAAGGAAGCGTCACTTTTATAATATTGGTTGATGTTGAGGGGTGATGGTGACTCCGGACTCTTTTGTCTTCAGAGGATGATCATCATTATCACAGTCGTAGTAGGAGTTTGTGATAAGAAGAGAAATTTTTGTAAGAGAAAAAAATTTAAATAAAAACTTGGCTTCTTTGACTTTTGCTTTGTTTCTTTTTTAAAAAGATGAAATGCTGCATTGGTCGACTGTTGTGCATGTGTCAATATATAATTTTTTTATCTAAGCATTTCTTTGCTTTTTTGTTAGAAGAAATAAAATCTGCGCAAAAAAGAGAGGATAGAGGAATAGTGTCCGTTTCTATATAAATATCTTTTCGTTATTTTTTCTTACTAGTTTTTAAAAACTTGTTTTAAAGATTTCAGATATATATTTTTGAGGCAGTAAAAAGAAGAAGGGTATAGAATAAACTATAAGAAAAGCAGATACGTTTTAAATGTTCTCAATTTTTTTCTCTCAAACTTCTTGCAGCTCTTTTTTATACAAAAAGCCCCGCAAAAAATATGAGTCGGAACAACCACCTCTCTTTCTTTTCTTTCTCTGACTGATTTCTGCCTTTTTGTCTTAATAACCGTGATATTCCATTGTATACTTTTTAGGACCGTTTCCATTACCGTACCTAATGGGATCACTAGAGGGCTGATTTGGCACTGTACCAGGTGGAGGACGATAGATGTGCGGTGAAGGTTGATGTGACTGGTGTTGTGGGTGATTTGGTTGATTCATCGGCGGTCCCACACGATTCCTCTCCATGTCTACCATACTCTTTCCCAGCCCTTCACGCACCATTTCAACTGATAGTGAAATGGAATATACATTAGTTATAGAAAATAAATACATTTACAACCAATATTCAGTTTTACTAATAATATTGGCGTACCTCGTGGTAGGCAAACCCTCCTGTTTTCTTCTTTCGGCACGGGTAGACTTGGTGCACTGGATGCTACATCAACTAAAGATGTAAAAGCGTCATGTTGAGGGTACCTTCCATGCTCATCTTTTATAACTGTTCCTATAAATTCAACAAAACGACAAATTGTGAGTCTAGTTTACAAATTACTTATAGTTGTTTTCTGGCACAAAGTATACCACTTACGATTTGGATTAGCCCGCTGAATAACTCCTTGACGGTGCTGCGTGGGCGGTGGTATCGATGATGGTGGTGGTGACTGCCGGTAAGGAATTTCTTGTCTTGGTGGAAGCATATACATTGGTCCAGATCCTGGTCCTGCAGGTTGGTTCATGTTTCTTTTGGGCTGTTCTAAATTCCTTGGCTGTCCGATTGGAGACGGTGAGGGCTGAGGAGGATGTTGGGAAGGGTGCTGGGGAGGACCTGGTTGTTGCATTTGTTGTGAAGTGTAATAGTCGTTGATTATGATTTGACGAGAACTATTATGCTGATCTGCACTAAATGGAGAGGTTTGTGGTGATGGATGAGGTGGGCTTCGTTGTCCAGCAGAAGGGGGTCGTTGACCAAAGTATGGTGGTGAAGCTAGAAAACAATGAAACGTTATAATTACAATTACAATTATTAGTATTACAAAATCGGAAATGTTTCGAAACCAATAACGAGTAGTACCATGGTAATAAGGAGCGCCTGCAGGGGACATCCTCTTGAAGTATTCAGAGGGTGGCCGATCATACATGACGTATTGATTTATGGGACCTTTTGGTGTTCCCTGAGTAATAGATCCTTCTTTACTTGCCGGCCTCAGCGGTCCATCAAACTTATTTTGCATTTGCTGAGTATGGTGAATGGGAGTACCATGTGTGATGGACCCGTCTTTCATCGGTGACAAAGTTGGTGGTTTGGTGATCAGTGCCGGTGGTGGTGGAACTTTTGCCTGTTTTGGTGGCGGTGGCACCAACTGTTGTTGTTGCCTTGATGGCGGTTGCTGTTGTACATGAGGATGTCGTTGCGCATTTGGAAACTTTTGAGGATAATACATATCCCCTGGAGAGCCCTGAGGTGGACCCCTTGAAGCAAAATCTAGTGGTTGATGGGCAGGTGGTGGCCCATTTGATGGGGGACGCTGATGAGCCATGTTAGGTGACGCTGGTCTCTTTTTCATACTAAGATCTAAAGTACCGCAGTCATCCCTTGGTGGTAATTGCACAATGGAGACTTCACGGGGAACTAGATGATGCGGCATTTGAGGAATAGAGCGGACATCAACTTTTTGTCCGTAGTTTATGCTATGATGAGGTGGAAAGTGAGGAGATGAGCTGGGAGCTTGTGCTGTTACGTGCTGCTGTTGCTGATGAACTTGTTGTTGTTGCTGTTGTGGAGGCCCTTGATGTTGCTGTTGTTGTGACTGTTGTGGCGGGGCTTGCTGCTGATGCTGCATTTGACCTTGGTTTGAACCAGAGAGCTGATGACCTGGCGGTGGAATTTGTGATGCTAAATGGTGCGTATTTGGAGGAGGTTGACTTCTCAAGATTGATTGTAATGTTGGTGAAACACTTTGACCTGGATGCATCTATTTATTCGTAAAAAGATATAAATTTTCATTAATCCCAACGTTCACATTCGCAAAAACTATTTTTTAGCAGATTAAATATGTTCTTACCGAGCCAGCATTGACAGAGTTGCTAGAAACTGGATTGCGTCTTAAATGCCTCTCAATTGTGGCTGACATGAGGTCATCAACACGCACAGAAATTGGTGGTTCCGACCCATCTGGTCCTTCCGGACTTGAGTATCTAACACCTGTGGGAAAAATCATCGCTATGTACATATTTAGTATAGCAAGGTCACATTTTAAAATTATGAAAACTTGGTAGTATCAATATGCTACACATACCTCCTCTTGGATGAGAGCTTAAATGATGATGACCAGGCATGCCCTGAGGCTGACCCTGATGATTATGCTGCGAGGATCCATGGGAAATCACTGGAGTGGCATAATTCTGATGCTGTTGTTGCTGCTGTGCGGCATGAACCTGTATGCTAGCCAATGTGCTTGGTGAGGCTCGTTGTCCATGTGACATTGATGCTACTGAGACTTGCGTGGCGTGAAGTTGGTGTTGTGGATGGAGACTACTAATATTCGAATGTGGTGGCTGGATTGAGACTGGTATGACGTGACTACTCATAGCATGGGACATTGCACCAGTAGGCTGCTGTTGGCCATTCTCCTGGCCATGATGCTGACTCTGATGAGGTCCTGATTGAATTCGGGATGAAGGTGGAGGAGCCTGACTAACACCCGGAGGACCGAGTGGTTGACGAACAGTCAGTGGCAAAGGACTACTCAGTCCTCGTATTTCTTGAACAGAGTTCGACTTCTCAGGCTCACGTTCCCCACCCTCCTCAGCAGACACTGTAGCGGAAGAATCATAGTCATCCTGCGGTTGCGGTTTCTTATTTGAGGCGGAGCGAGGAGATTGGTCATGAGACGCCGACACCGTTTCATCACAGCTTGAGGTAGTCGACCCGGACTCTTCTTCGTCCGTTAGCGTTGGTGGTCCATCACCACCCTTACTCTGTTTACAGAAAATTCATACCATTATTATTCAACGCATTCCATTGCTATTTATCATAATGTTTACATCAAGGTTAAACTGCTTGACTCACCTTTTTATAATCTTGGACCAAACCATCAAGTCCATACTTTTTCCGAAAGTTAAAATAAAAATTTCTGCACTGCAGATCCGACTTGCTATTAATTTTCTCCGACAATTTACGCCAGTCTGTTCCATACTCTACTAAAGCTTTCTTCATCGTGTCAATTTCCTCATCAGTCCACCGTGTCGTATCCGACCCGGGATCATCAGGTGTATCCAAGCTCGCATTAGGGGACAAGCGTCGGTTAATTCGATTAAAGCATGCAGTACAGCATTTTGTAGTAGTCGGAGGAATTTCTGAAAAACAAAAAATATACAAATAACTCATTACAACTTCAATATCCAAATGACACCACCTTATTCTTTAAAAAATCATTTCCCTTACGATATCTTGCCATAATGGCCTCACGCCTCTCCTCACTCAAGTCTTTCCAAATGGCAGGGAAAGGGCGCAAGCGTTTCACCCTCGCCTTCTTTGCCGGACATGTTGGTATTGGACATTGCTTGCTAGGCTTGTAACGATGACGAACGGATTTACATCGACAAGTGTTACAAACCCGATCTCCTGGTTGAACATCCGACTCACTAAGTCCATACTGTGCCACCTGGGTCCTTAGCAAGGGCCTTGAATGAATATAAGACTCTACGCCAGTTTTGCACACTACACAAGTGTGAGGAACTCCCTTTTCACCTACAACAAAGGAAACAAAGGAAATCTCACGTTAGCATTATTTCTTCTTCCCCATTCATGAATGTCATAACTTTTTAAAAAACAACGGTGTCACGTGTGCATGCAGCTGTCGGCATAGCTTCAAAAGATGAAATAAGCATATATACTCTTGATGAAATGCATTATACATTTTATTTTTGATTAACTTTGCATCTAATTCATCGTCTATCCGATACTCTACCCGATATCTAAGACATTTTCAATATGAATCGTGAAAGTCAATGTTTTTTATTTTATTTTTGTTTACATGGGAGATTAAATATTCAAATGAACACAACTAAATATTTTTAAGAGTCGACCAAAGGATATCAATCAAAGGAAATAAAAATGGTTAATAGAGTGATTGCTCAGTGGTCAACTATCGGTTCCATTTTTGCTTCCTTTCAAGTTTTATCCATTTTCTTCATATGCAAATAGGCAAGCTTTCTACCAGATTTACCTTCTCAGGAATAAAATCAAAAGGGCAAGTTTTAAACTACGCAGTAATTATTTACTAATGCAATTTCCAGTAGTCCATAATATATACCGCAATACCATTTATGAACAGACGGTTTCGATTGATCTCTCATATTTTGCTTACGTATTTTTTAATTTTATGATGATAAGGATGATAAAAACGTTATATTTAAAATCTTTCTCAATGAAGAAGATGATGATGGGTTTTTAAAGTCTAAAAAAGAGAACATACATAGCATCCACAACATCTCATCCATCCTGATATTCCCAGAGTGTGTCTCTGTATAAAGAGAATCAGAATTGAGAGAATTGAGATTGAGTCGAGCTGCAGAAGAAAAAAAATAAACTAGATGATCGTTCCATAGTAAATAAATGATATTAGTTATGATATGATGATAAAAAAAGATGTTGTTTTATCGTCTTGTGCAAATATTGACTTTTGCAAACTCTCCATCCTTCTCCCTCCTCTCTTTCATCATTTTAAAGTTACAACAAAAAATGTCAGTATCAAAGAAAAAGGACTCTTTTGCTAATTACAGTAAAACACTCACTTGAAATATGAAGAAGACTCCAAGTGAAAGTATGACACAATGCCGAAGAGGAAGGATTCCTCGTAAAAAATCTAGTTTCTCTCTCTCTTGCTATATGTCTCTCTATTGCACAATATGTTGTCGACGTGTAATTTTCTATTTAAACTCATTAAAATATAAGGATTCTCATTCAAGCCAAGATCCCAACCTGCTAACTGCTCTACTTCAATTAAATGGATGGAAGTTTTTTAGAGTTTATTTGCCTTTCTTTCCCTTCCTTTCTCTCTCTCTCTCTCTCTCTCTCTCTCGCACGCATTCCAAGAAAAATGAGAAGAAGAATGGAGACATAAAAGTTTTAGGTACATGATTTCATTCCGAGAAATTTTCGTGTCATTGAAACTTAAAAAATTGTAGCGTGTATATTATATTTTGAGTTTTGAAATGCTAACAAATCAAAACTTTTGTCAATAATTTTTAAGTAATATGTTGAACAAGGAATAAGAGGAATAATATTTGATTGGATGGATGTCATAAGGGACTGAAAATCTACAAACAGCATGAATGATGATGATGAAATTATTTAGATTTAGAGGTACATTTACAAAGAGCAAATATTTCAAGGAAAATCCTTACAAAATATTAAATGCCTTAAATGTATTAAAAGAAGTTTTTGTGTATGGAGTCTACATACACTGTAATGTGATCATGGTAATGGCATCCATCCAGAGCATTTCAAGTCTCCCAACAGTAAATATAATCATGGTGGAGTAGTAATTGTAGTAATAGCTTTCGCCAATTAATATTGTATATTTATTTAGTTTGTGTGTGCTTTCCTTCCTCTATTTTCGTCTTTGACAAAGAAATATGAAAAACGGGAGGACGGATAATGTTTCCAGTGGATTCATGATGAAAACTTATGAACTATGTTGTACCTTCCATTTTCATTCCAAAATCAAATTTACTCTTTTGCTCGTATACTCCATTAATGTATATAAAGATGAGCAAACATGGATGGTGATGTATATTAATTTTTAGTAAAGCATCAATTAGTTATTGCACAACGATACATACAGCAATTCCCTTCATAGCCATGCATTATGCATTGGACGTTGGTTGGAGTCAAATACTTTTAATTAAATTAAAGATACACAGAGGAAACTGCATTGCAACTGCAACAGAACAATGACCTTTTGTTTTCACCAAGAAATGATAATCAAATACCGAAATCTTTACATGGTTCATTGTATTTTAAGAATTTCAAACGCTTAAGTGAAGTAAATTGTAAAAATCTGGCTTTCCATGTAACTTTTTAGGATGTTGATTCGAATAATGATCATTATGGTGATGAATGTAGCAACTTATTAAGGACAAAGGCAATGATAGAGAGAGAAAGACAGAAAAGGATATTTCAAAACCAACGATTGCTTCTTCCTTTTGATATCGTCATTGTCCTAACCCATTTTTAATGTATATCATCCCTTTCCGTACAGTTAAATATTTATGTATGTACCCTTGTGAAAACTTGTGCAAACACAAAAGCCGACTCTACTGAAACACGGAGGGTTTTAAAATAACAATATATGAGACCCACATGTATATACATCATCATATCACATCACTTTACAAAAGCGGAACATGCAATACACCAGCCCATTTACAACAAATACAAAAATTCCCAGAGGACCCCCATATCGTCCCTTTCACTTTCTCGTTCTTCTGCTCTCATGATGAAATGATGTGGCTTTAAACTGTGGCGGCTTTGTGTGTGTATTTCGATATATGTATATGTATTTAGTATAAAATTTGAGTTTCTCCATCATGATGATGCACATAACCAGAAGAAGATAATAATAGTAATGGATGTGTAAGCAAGTGGCAGAAAGCATGTTGTAGGTTTGATGATGGTTTGTGGTGAAAGCAAGTCAACCGTCATCCTCTGCAAATAAAATGTTAGATATCATCGTTTCATTTCATATCTCTCTCTCTCTCACTTAACCGTTTTTCTCTCTCTATTTAAAAGGCATAAAGTGGAATGTACAAAGAAAGCAAGGCTAAAAAATATATATAGAACGAATTCCAATTTCCATCATGACATAATACAAAAAACCACAAGAGAAATTTATTAAAAAACACACAAACTTTCACTTGTTCATCAAACAGATAAATTCTCAACGTCCACTGAATATTCCTGTCAGTCAAGTTTAATCACTTGGGCTGTTGACAACCAAAGTGGACGACAGGAGTTTGGAGTAAACGGCATATTTCATTATTACCACATTTTCATTTCAAAATACAAATCAGACCGTGACGGTTTTGTGATAACAAGCTAGAGAGAAAATTGAATTGAAACAATATGTTTTTTGCATTTATGTGATTTTATCGTTCTTTACCTCAAAAGTCAGACTTGTCACCTGTCAGAGCTGACAATAATCGCATTATGTGGCATTTCATGGAGTAAAAAAGTGTTTTTGCATTTTTCATCGCGTGCGTCAGAAAATCATACTCACTCTCTGTCTTCATTATCCTAATCGGCTCTAGTTAACGTGTGAACGTTGGAGGAAGTGGAAATGTTCTTGTGTTGTATTGTTGTTGGATAGTAAAAGTATGGAGGAAATAGTATTTGTCAATTTAAATTTTTAGGTGTATGTGTGGATTTTTTAACGTGCAAAACTTAGAGTTTTTTTGTAGTGCTGGAAATTGTATAAAAAATGATGGAAAGTGGGGGTGACGCAGCAATTGATCTTTCTTTGAGACATTCCCCCGGTAGCCATGTTCCAATCTTAAGACCCATCCCAAGACCACCATGGTCAATTTTATGGTACCAGAACCTCTGGTCACTGACTTCATCGACAACAAGGCAGGAACAGAGTGATGTCAATAGTAATACTACTTGCAGTTTGAACAATAGTAACAACAGTGAGGCGTCATCTTTCTCTCTTTTTAATTGTTTAACGAGTAGCAGAAATAATAGTACAGCAACAACAACAGTCAGTTACAATTTCCCATTTGTTGACAATCATCATCGTCAGAGTCATTGTCAGAATGGTTTGGCTCGGCTGTCGTCAATGTCCGCAGACCGATGTCATATTGCTAATACTGCTACAACAACCCCAACACTGATAAGCAGAAAGGCCAATAAAGACGCAATAAATAGCAAAGGGTATCATGGCATCATGAGGAAAGAATGTGACATCAGCAATGATGGCACTTTTTCAGATCACCATCATTATGACACCATGATGTGTTCAAGTGATGACGAGGACGATGAAGCTCATAACCAGAACGATGACGGGAATGATTCCGAAAACTCGGCGCATATTGTTGTGACAAGTAGCACGAACAGTGACACAAGTTTCAACAATAATAACAACAATGACTCCAATAATTCAAACAAGTACGTATAAAAAAAGGCATTGTTATAATTTGTACACCTCATTACAATATACATTACAACAATTTGATTTTTATTTAATTAGGTCATTTTCCGTGTCGGATGAGAATGACCATTTGCGAGAACACCGAAATCATCATCCTCATTCCACCGTGTTAGACATTGCCTGCTGCGATGGACCAGTGCAATTCAAGCGAATCTCAAATCCCAACTTTGCACTCACCGTCGAGCACAACGAGACCTGCCCAACGGACGCCAACAGCGAGAAATGCAGTACCACGTCTGCATGTACTACCACTTGCGCTGCTGGTAGCCGCACTAGCGACATGGCTGCAACACACTCGAGAAAGTCGCAGCATCATCATAACCACACCAACAATCATACTAAAAGTGGAGGGAGTGGTGGTGGTAATGGAGGAGTCACCTCTCTCAAAACCTACTTGTGCATTTACTGCAATCAAAGTTTCAAAAGTTTGTTTTGTTACCAGAAACACAAAAAGCGCCATCTGAACCCAGTCTCTGTGGATATTACGACGACATCCACATCCAACTTTAACTCAACAAGTCAACGTGGTCTTGGCAATGGGAGTAGCAGTAGCAGTGGTGGCGGTGGCGGCGGCGGTGTCACTGGCGTGGTTGTTGGAATCAGTCCAGAAAATAATACTAAAGCTAAGACCAAGGATCTGAACGTTCAATTTTTCCCTTGTAAAAAATGCGGTTGTAAGTTTCCTAGCTACTATTTTGTACACAAGCATAGGAAAATTTGTCACTGAGATAGATCTCGAGAGCAAAATATTTGAAGACGGAGGAGTTCAGAAAAATTCGTGCGTTTGTAAATAAACAAAACATTTTTATATGCAGAATATTATGTAGTAAAGTGTAAATGAGGGAGGTAAGGTTGTCGGTTGTAAATAAGTTTTGATGAGGATACGGAAAGCGTATAAAATAATCTAATTTGAATGATAATGATAAGCTAATTTAGCTATTCCTATAGTATTTGATGAGTTTATATGCTAACCGTATTAAAATTAACTTTATCTATAAATGTATATATATGTTTACTTGTAAGATGGAATAAATGAAGCCAAATAAGATTTCGCCCATTCAATTCAATACTTCTCTAACTATTTCTCATCAGAACATGAAAAGCACATTACACATGAATGCTCTCATCACAAACAATGTAATAAACCTGGTAAGAAAAGAGAATGTAAATTACGCACAAATGTTATTTAAAGTTCTGTGACCTCATCCAGATTCAGTGCGTAGAAAGAGAATTGGCAGTACAGACAACTTGTATGCTTTCACAGCCTTTCTTCATTGCTCTTTCCGGAAGATGTCATAAAATGTGGGTAATGTCCCACTTGAAGTTAAAAAAGCGTGGAGTAATTTACGTTTGCAAACGCCTGCTGAGAATTGTAACGCTACCATCTTTATTTGAGAGTACTGATTTATTCGGTTGCTGAGTTATGGGGTGAGTTGATATCTGTCGTTAAAAATTATGTCATTCGTTTAGCAAATTAACTACGTAAGTACAATTCCCTGACACACCGTTATTTCCGCTCCATCGTTCATTTTTCTCTTTGTTCTTTGTCTGAGAGAATAGCTTACTTTAATATTATGTCTGCACCGTTGACATTTTCAAGGTTTTAGTTTGATGACATTACAATTTTATAGTCAGCCATTATAGCGTCTGGCGCCAACTATAAAATTAAGTAATGATTTTTACACAATAAATTCTTTGTAATTCAAATGCTACACAACACGCGCGTGTGTGTAGGATATTTTAAATTCTTTTCCTTAAAAGTACATTAGTTCATCTTCCGTCAGTCAAAAACTACTAGATTTAACGTATTATGCATTTCATCATTTCATATAAACTTTTATTTTTATGAACATTTAGATCGCCAGGTATGGAATATCAGATATTTGTACAATAATAGTTTTCTCGCAAGCAAAAGCGGATTGCATATGGACTCTTTGACTTACCCGTATACGGTTCGTTTTCATCATCAGTACTGTCCATTTCATTCATTAAGGCATCTTTGTTCTCCTCTTTCCGCTTACTCTTGGGTTTTCCCATGAATTCGCTATTTTTGAGTTGAGAAGAAAAGAACAGCACAAAAAATCAGAATTTGAGAGCAAAGCATTGTTATTTCTAATACGCTTTAAGAAAATATGACTGACTCAATAAATGCAAACCAAGAGATGTTAGGAATAATTCGCTATAGAAATCTGAGTAGCAATTTTTTAAATGATAGTAAAAGCAAAAAAATGGGTACAAATTTTTACCTGGATGGTCCAGTGGCTGACATTGGAAGGACAGAATTTTCTTGGTTTCCTGAAGGAGCAGCGGCGGCAGCACTGGGCACAGCACTTGCACTACCACTACTCGACTGATTTCCACCAGCATTTTGAAAATTCGTTGGGTTACTACCACCACTACTATTATTATTACCACTACCACCAGCACCAGCACCGGCTCCACTGTTACTATTACTTGTGTTGTTTGCGTTTGCAGCAGTGGCATTAGGGGCATTGTTGCCTTCCATACCACTTCCATTATTAGTACTACTATTATTACCACTACTGTTGTTGGAACTATTGTTGTTGTTTGGAGTAGGGTTATTGTTGTTACTACCACCGTTATTGTTCACGTTGTTAGCACTGGAAGTTGGTGTTGATGATGCGGGTGGTGCGGAGGCGGCGTTGGAGTTATTGTTGTTAGTGTTCAGCACTCCTCCTTGCTCATTCTTCACTTGCTCCTTTTGCTGACGCGTGGTCACTCCATTTGTTTCCGTCTTGATGCTCTGAATTCCACCGGCGACCACTTGACCTCCGCTCGCATTTGTCGAATTGTTGTTCTGTTGATTTCTGGTGGAGCGCGTGCGAGCACGGTTTTTTCGCAAGAGCTGACGGTAGTTTTGAGCTTTTTTACTTAAATAGTAGTATTGCACACAGTCCGCAACACTTTTTCTTTCTAGATAAGACTTGATCATGCTAAAGTTCTTTGGGTGTTGAAGGTACTTTTCCTGGAGAACAAAAAAAAATTAAAATTATGTTTAAAATAATCCGGTGTGTTTAGTGTTTTTAAATTTAAATTTGAAGAATTAATTTACCTTGAAAATTTCCCTCTCCTGCTCCGTCCATAGGTTGAGAAGCTGCTTGTCCTTGTATTCCTGCATGGGATCATCAATCAGACCATTTCTATTGGTAAACCGCCGTTTCCTACTTTTCTCATCGAGGAGGATGGGTGGAATGACTGCGTAACTTCTCATCTTCTTGTCTTCAAGCTCTTGTTCATGTAAGCCGTCCATGATCTCCTCAAGGTCTGCATCCGACTTGATTCTTGAGCCAACCCTGGAGAACCTTTCCTTGTCCTCGCGCTGCTTTCTCAGTTCTGGAAACACTTTTTCGAATATTTCCCTAGTTTTAGCATCCTTGGCCTTTTTCTTGGCATTGTTCTCAATCTTTTCCAGTCGTCTCGCCCAGTCTGCAGAGAGTTTGGCGTAGGTCGTTGTCAAATACGATTCCCGTTTCTCCTTCTCCCTCATTTTGTTTTTGAAATATTCCTGAAGCTTCGTTTTTAAGCTAGCGTATTTCACCTTGTTCTCATGGTATACAGCAGTGTCGGAAGGTTGATTGTATAACGGCTGAAAATGGTACAAAAAATAAATGAGCAACAAAATCAAATTGGAAAAATCAAACAAATTTCTAATATTTATAACAACAAATTTGCTCACCAGGTCTACTTTAGGTCCCAGCTTGCTTAGAATCTGATGAGCTTCCAGGGCCTTTTTCTATTGACATTCCAAAGATAAATTAATTTGATTTAATTAAACCAATTTTCTTATCTACTTTATTCTTTACAAATTCATTTGCTCCCATTACCCTATTCTCCGCATAGATTATATGGGGCAAGGAACGGTTCATGTTCTCCGGAGCACCAGCAGGTTCCTCAAGATCTCGTTGGGGTTGTGTGGCTGCCTCCTCCAACTCGACCTTTTTCTTCTTCAGCTTGGCAATCTGACTCTCCGTTTTAGCAATCTCGCGGTCAAGTCGAGCTAGTTGTTGCATCAAGTCCTCCTTGGTTGATCGGAGTGGGGACTCATCCCGAAGGGGTTCGGACGGCAGCGTGGGGCTAATAGCTTCAACTTGAGGATTATATGCAGGACCCTTGGGTAACAAAAGAAATCAACAAAAATGAGCGAATTTCCAGACGAAAATGTTTTATAACTACAAATTTATTTGGTATACATACACTTCTAGCTCGATCAGTATCAATTCGAAGAGGCATGTGGACATCTGGTTTGGAGTCACCCAATCTGAGTTTCTTGCACGGAGGACTTTCACTCAGGGAAGGTGGCACCATTTTCCCCATCCCACTGCTTTCACCCCTTAAATCGCATACATGAATATTTTGCATTAAACTTTATCACCAATAATGACAATTTTCTTTTGCTGCACAAACTAATTAACATTAATTTATATGTACCCATATGGTGGTCCCTGTTGGGATGGACGGTCAGGTCGTGGAGTCATGGGGGCTGAGGCAGGTGGAATGTTGTAGTCTGCAGGTGGTTGAGGAGGATGAAGAAGGGACATTCGGTGCGGTCTCGGGCCGCCCCGCTCCTCAGCATTTCTAAATGCTGACATTGGGGTTGTTGACACCGTGGGCGGAGGTGGGCCAGGTTGGTAGGTGACAAAACGGCCACCTCGGTCAAGCCCCCCATGTTGCTCTCCACCCCCTCTCCCATAGAGCTGAGACTGGGCCACGGTGTTCACTGGTGTTGACCTAGACGACTGAGGATTCCCTTTGTATGAAGGACTCGCATCGATCCTGTAATGTTCCATTTAATTTCCCCCAGTCACAATGATCACGACGATATTGATGATGATGACACACGACGACGTTGGAGATGATAATGAAGGGCATCGGATATTATGTGGGACAGCACAGCACAAATCAGAAAACAGAGATGAACAACTTTGTCAGTGAAATCTTACATTTTCCCTTTCTTTTCTTCAAAACAAATTTTTTGACATTTTTCTTTCCTTCTTAAAAACTAATTGTACAGAAATGGTATAAAAGTGTGTTCTTTCAACAACTTGTGTAAATTTGTGTAATAAAATCTATCTATTTCTTTGCAAAAACACAACTAAAGAAAAATTGACACAAAATATAGGACGCGTCCTTTAAAAAAGTACTCGTGTGTATGTGTGTATATGTTTGTGTATTTTTTATGAATTATTCATACATGATTTCTGACCCATTCATCATATTTCAACAGGGATATGTGGAAGACGAGAGTGTTCACACTTCTTGTGACAATTTCAGAGTTAAATCCTTTTCCTATATCCTTTGCTGATCTTGCTGACATTGAAATTGCATTGAAGAGAAGGAAATTATCGTACAATTCTTTGCTTTCCTCCTTTCACAAATTTATTCTTCGTTACTTCAACGCATACACTAACCACACTCCAACTCCAACACAGTTGCACTCTATTTCGCACCAACGAAGCAGATTTTCTCAAAGCGAACAAATTCCAATGACAAATCCCATCCAGAATAAATAGTAATTACGCTTCTTCAATTAAAATTAGTGTACAAGGGCATCCGGGTAGGAGGTCTTCTCGAATTTTATACTTGTTTTGTTTCCTTTCCTCCGTCTTAAAAACCCAGAAGCTGCATTAGACGCTATGGTCAATGATAATTCCAAATTCCAGACGCTACAACTTATTACGGACATTCAAAGCAGAAACGTTGTGCAACCCAAATTTCCTTTCACTCTTTCTTAAGTTCTAAACCGTCACCACCACCCAAAATAACCGAACAAAAAATCACAGATAATATTTAATCATTTCAATGACTCATTTTAATTTAACAAAATTATATTCACATCCACAGTAAAAATCTCTCTTCTTATTTCCCCGTATGCTACATAAATTTCTCGGAAATTTACGTACACATTGTGTCCTTCTGTCAAATTTCACAAAACATTTATAAATTCAGTTTGGGACGACGCTCTTCCCCAGCTCAAATTTCCTTTTAGTTGCTGCACCGCAGCGTTGCTTTCTTCCCAACCAATTCTTTAAAAAACCTACACCTTTTTATAGTCTTCCTTTTGTTAAACTTTTACTGTAACAATTGTTAATACTACATTTATAATGTCCGGAGAAAACTATGCACAACCCAACAGAGTTTTCCGTCTTGTTCTCTTGTGCTACGTGGAAGGGAAACTGTTTTGCATAGAAAATATTTCCTCTGCTTTGCACTGCAAGAAAAAGCATTTACACTCTTGCATGCTACATGCTATGTATACTTATCTCCAACCACTTCTTTTTTTTCAAGTTTCCTCCATATTCCTCCAAAAAAATTCAACGGTGTATTTCAAATGTTGACTGGCTATTTCAACTAATTGATTGAAGGAAGCAAGATTATGACGACTTGGTTGTATTTGATGATGATGATTATAAAATAGCTGACGACGGTGTTGATGATGATGATGATGATGATTATATGTATATATATGTATTAAAAAACCTTCTACATATTATGAATCTTATTCCAAGATCAAACCAGACCCCTGTCCAGCGTCCAGTCCATTCTGTTCAGTATGACTAAATAAGTATGATACACAGAGTGAGTGGCTATTGATAATATTATATTTTTTTATTTAAGTTTCCATACTTTACTGTACACACTTGGTCTTCTTCATCTCTTCTCACATCACACACACTCACACACAAAAAAAAACTCTTGATCGAGCTTTACTCTGAGAGAGAGAGAGAATATAAGAGAGTGCGAGAGAGAGAGAAAAGTACAAGTATGTCTATGTGAAAAAAAACTTAAGACTTGTGAACTCTCCCAACGGCCGAGGGTGGTCAGGTTCGTCTCAGTGACTCAGAGACAAGAGGTTTTACACGGTTAGACCCCAACTCCTCACTGCCTGTTTCTCCCTATTTTTCGCTCAAACTCAACTCTCAAAACCAGAGAGAGAGA
>JAHZNG010001300.1:0-15250 GCA_027744375.1 Orchesellides sinensis | reverse complement strand
TGAGCGCACATAAATGCCGTACTGCCATAAACTTGGTTGGAGCCAAGTGCCACAAGAAACAAGACTATAATCACTTTGTACTTCATATTTCAATTAAAATTAGGTAATTAAACTATTTATAAGATTGAACATAATATATTTGATAACTTAATTCAAAATATAAAATATTTTGTCTAGCTTTCGATAAAACACTTTTATCTTCATCAGGACAAAATCCCTTCAACATAATTATATTTTGAACCTTAGATTTGTTCACAACTTAAATAAATAACTCAAAAAATGAATTATGTGACTAGACTAAACACAACTAAAATCTTTGTAAATATATTTTTACTAGAACGCATTACCCTAACTACTTATGCATTTACGCCATTAAAAATACCAATTTAAATTTTTTCAGTCTTCCATCTTGGCTCTTTTTTCTACTAGTGTAGCCAGTTTGCATGAATGTGAATGTACACTGAACAATGAATTTGAATTATGAAATACTCCGTAGGTTTGGTTTCACCTTGTTTGTATTCAATACGATGAATAATCCTGAAGATTATACCTTACACCTAGGTTAGGGTTTAGACATCACCACACATCATTACAAAAATGCCATCGCTCTTACGCTAATCCTTGTTCTTTTATATCTCAAATGAGGTGATTTTTTTACAACTCAATAAGTGTTGTCCAACTCTCTGACTGACTGAATGATAACATTGGTGATTTAATAAAACACGTAATAAATGGGATGATTAAAGAGGCATTTAAAAGCTAAGCCAATGTATGAAAATATGATCTTGGACTGTGGCTACTGTGGAGTTAACAGAAGCAAAACAATGGAGTAAAAATTCATACATAAAACAAGTGAGACTTTTAAGAAAGGGAATTTTGCTGTCAATAATTTATTTAGCGTATTGCAGAAATATTCAGCATATTCATATAGGTAGTATATATTACTATGTAGAGCAACTTTAAACTGAAATCTAATTCGTGCACTAAACATTTGCAAACTAGTTTCCATATTATACCCTAGTTAAATTATATAATGGTTTGATTCCCATTTGGTTGTTTGAGGGTATCAGCGTATGCCTTGGCTACTTCACTGCAACCAAATGGAAACATTTTCAGGTTACAAGACATTTCACCAAAAACACAGCCCTTTGGTAACTCTCTAAAAGCAAGGTGTCCCATTGAAGCCAAACTGAATCCAGTACATAGAATACAGTAAAAAATAAACAGAAGTCTGCGTAATCCAGCACCCTTTAAATTTTTCAAAATTACATATTTATACGATTTAGTACCCCATCAGTAATACTTTTACCAATTTTAGTTTTATGTTAACATGCTTTCTCTTCTCACTCTCATGTCACGGCCCTCATTTGAGCGTACTATGGGTACAATGGGACAGTACCATCCCCTGTCAAGTTCCCTTCGTTTGTCGCCCACTACTTGTACGATCTAAATATACCACTTTATTATTGAATCAAGAATAAATTGGATAAAAAATTAAAAATATATGTAGTGCATGTATAAATCATTACTGTCAAAAATATATGAAAGCTGCCGTCTACAATTAGCCAGCCAAGCATGAGTTTTGCAGTAACGGAAAATCGGGCAACGGGCAATCCCTTCCTATTACATTCTCTCAGAGAAGGAGATCCTGGGATGCGCGTTGACAATCCAATTACTGCCACTAATTATGAAACAGTTTGGAGTATTTAATGAATTTAGGAAACGATCAACATTGTTAATTTGCAAACCATACTGTTAATGATGTGATGCACAAATCCAGTGACAGAGTGAAAAGACAAGCAAATAACTCTGGCACACTTTTGCCGTCTCCTCCTGCCACACCGAAGTCCACCGGAAATAAATTGCATTCCAAACAAACCCAATGATAACCATCCGAGGTAGTTGTGAAGAAAGGCGTAGCCATTCAAACTGTGTCCCCAAGACTCCACGTTTGACCTGAGAGCAGTAATAGTCGAAAAATAAATGCCGATGGAGTAAATAAAACACCCAACGTGAATCTAAATATATTGAGTAGGACAATCGTAGATTTTATACACAAAAATATTATGAAACAATGATAATTTAATTTTGATTAAGACTAAATTTGCTAACATAAAACCAAACATTAAGTCCAATGCTCCTACACTGAAGGTAAGTTTCCTTTAAGTAGCGAGCAGAAAAGATTGACATTGGACCAAGGAACATTGAAGCGAAAATACACATGATTCCGTGATATTTGCGAGCAAACTGCAATAAAAAATGGTTTATGTAAAAAAATGTTGGTATTTGAAATTAATTTCTATATTTAATTTACCAACTCACCCAAAATCGAACCATGCTCGAATTAGTCCTTGTCCCATTCCACCAAGAAAGATCGTATAAGCGAGTATAAGTATATTCGATTCTTGTGTAGTTGAGGAGTATGTGCTTTTCGTTAGGCATTGGCATTTCACATCTCTTTGGTTGACATTGTGAGGTTCGGTTGTGGTACACTTGCCGTGTATACAATTTATAGCTTTTGAAGCTTTTAAATGTGGCCTTAAGACCCTGGAACTCTTCAGAAGAAACATCTTTGTTGCACCCATGAATTGCTTCCTTGTTAGGTGCATATTTGTCATTAGAATTAAAGAGGTGCTTACACCGCCCAGAAAATGATGAGGAGCCTAATCCCTACACGTTATATTATATTTAAATAACATTCGTAAATTATCCTCAAGTAAAATGTGTAAGGTTATAATGTAAACTAACTCACAGTGTCCGGATTTTGGCATGACTTGAAGCTATAGTAGCCCTCACCCCAGGTGTACGTTTGATCAGGATTGATGTACTCATATTCAAACTTGGATTTGATGATTTGCTTAATCCAGATTTTTGCAGATGGAGATGAGGGCTCCATGATATTCTTGGTAAGACTACTTACCTCCATTCACTTCTTCATCACATTTCAACCGTCCATCCAAATCTCGCACAATATCATAACCTCCAAACCACTCTGTCCTCATCCAATAATCTCCCCCTTTACGCAACACACGTTGGGGTCCAAAATAACAATCTGCCAAGCGCCATCTTTCAATGCAATCTTTTGTTCTTTGTTTGCTCATGTGTGTGTCATAGAGTTGAATGTTCTTATCAGTCACTATCATCACACTAATTAAGCATCAAGCAGGATTTTTGTTTGGATAATCTTATACGCTAATTAATTATAGTAAATTCCCAAATCTTTGCTTACTCTGGACGAATTCTGCTATGTCTATTGCACCAATATTCAGATAATCTCCAAGTAAAGCTAATTCCACGGCTTGGGTCCCTGGGTGGGTCACCCAAATATCTAGGGTCAGTAAATGCTTTGGCGGTTGTGTTCAAGCGGTCTTTCCTCACCATGTAAAGAGCACTACATGGCTGTAAAAGCATTAAAACATCAAATCAGGGCCGTATTTGTAGAATACAAAACAACCCGGAGGATTTTATACCTTTGGTTCACGTAATCCAATAGCAGAACATGGAAGCACTTGGTACTTGGTGGGACTAGCTAACTCAGCTTTAGAAGATAAGCATGTTTCACCTTCCGTGACGAATTCTCCTACAGCGTTAGCATGTTCATCGCGCATTTGCACATATATGGCTGCGATTTTGTCAGACTTATCCAGCAGTTCGATTTCCACGTGCAGCCATCCTTGTAGCGTTCTCTCTCCTTGTTGAACGGTGTACACCCTCATTGCTACGTTTGTAGGACAGAATTCCATGCTCATTTGAACGGGAAATCTGGGGGTGTTAATTTCGTACGGGCACACCATATTCTATTTAAAAAGATTCACTTTATTCACAGTCATTTAGAAGTATACTTGATAATTTAATATAATTATAACCAACAATTTTACCTTAGAAAAATACCGGTTGATGTAATCCCCACGTATAAAGCTATCAAACGCACCTGCATATGGCATTTTGAAGTTAGATGCACCAATTGTGTAATATCCAACAAAGGATTTCCAATCAAAAATGCGATTTATATGGTGTCGCTCTCCTCCCACTTGAGCGCACATAAAACCTGTACTGGCATCAACTTGGCTTGTGCCAAGTGCCACAAGAATCAAAAATGGAATCATGAAGTACTCCATAACTCAATTAAAATGTGATAATCACTTAATTATTATCCCTTTCAAGACAATTATTTTATGAACCTTAGATTTGTTCGAAAATGATTTTTATTATTGTAGAGCGCATTACCGTAACTACTAATGTAGTTTTGCCATCATAAAAATAAAATACAGCCTTACTTTAAATTTTTTTTCAGTATTCCTTGCTTGGAATTGTTATCTACATGTAGCCAGTGACCAAATCATCTGAATAATGAAATACTCCGTAGATCTGGTTGTTACCTTCATTTTAGCAATGCTACATTCTCGTCAAGTTGATGCCAGCACAACTTACATGTGTGCTCAAGTGGGAGGTGAACGAGGTTTGTTGCTCCATGATCACGATTGGGAATCCATAACAAATTTTTATACCATAGGTGCCAAAAACTTCAAAATGAAATACGCAGGGGCATTCGATACAGTTACAACTAATTATCACCTTCAATATAATCCAAGGGACAGTCCTCCCTTCAACAATTTCGACGATGTAAGATTTTCATTTGAAAAAAGTAATTTTTTATATTAAAAGTAATTGAATTACTCTGTTTAAAATGCACCCTTGTTAATTTAGGACACATATAAAAGGAACGAGTGCCCATACAACTTCAATACGCTTTACTATCCGCCTGTTGTATCTGGTATAGAATATTGCCCTAAAAATGTTGCAATGAGGGTGTACACGGTTCAACAAGGAGGGAGAACGCTACAAGGGTGGCTGCACGTTGAAATCGAATTACTAGATAAGTCAGATAGAATTGCAGCGATATATGTGCAAATGAGAGATGAGCATGCCAACGCTGTAGGTGAATTCGTCACAGGTGATGGTGAAACCTGCACTTCCTCCAAACCCGAGTTAGCTAGTCCTACCCAGTACCAAGTGCTTCCATGTTCTGCAATTGGATTACGTGAACCTAAGGTAGAATTTTCATATTTGCTTTGTATTCTACAAATATTGTAGTTTAATTGTTTTTTAATGTTTCTACAAGCCATGTAGCGCTCTTTACATGGTGAGGAAAGATCGCTTGGACCGATACGCTAAAGCATTTACTGACCCTAAGTATCTGGGGAACCCACCCACAGATCCATCTCGTGGGATAAGCTTTACTTGGAGATTCTCTGAATATTGGTGCAGTAGACATAGCAGGATTCGTCCAGAGTAAGCACCTTTGTATTTATCATGGAACTCATGGTCGACATTTTGAAATTGACTCAGGAGAATCACATTAATAATTATTGTACATGTTGATTGACTTAAGTGCAATGATAGTGACTGAAAAGAATATTCAAGCATTTCAAGATCGACTGAGAAAGAAATGGAATGAAGGGTGTGAGAATGGGTATAGAACTAATAAATATAACTGCTATTACGGAGACCAGCGTATTTTGCGTAAAGGTGGAGATTATTGGATGAGGACAGAGTGGTTTGGGGGTTACGATATCGTGCAAGATTTGGATGAACCGTTGAAGTGTAATGAAGAAGTGATGGAGGTGGGAAGGCTTACTAAGGATATAATGGAGCCCTCATCACCAGCAGCAAAAACGTGGCTCAAACAAATAATAAAATCAAAGTTTGAATATGAGTATGTCCATCCTAAAAACATGTACAAAATTAAAGACGGAGGTTTTAATATGAAGTCTTGTCAAGTTCTACCGGTGAGTGTACATTGCAATTTTGGTTGGTTTGCATAGAATTTTGTTCTTAAGAAAATTGAAATTACTAAAATTTATAAATAACATGACAGCTTCCATCTTCCCCATCCTTCGCCGGGCGGTGTGCACACTTATACGAATCCCACGGTGACAAAATACCAAAAGGGAGTAATATTCATGGGTGCAACAAAAATGCTTCTTCAGAAGAGTTCCAGGGTCTTAAGGCCACATTTCAAAGCTTCAAAAGCTACAAAAAATACATACAGACCATGTATGGCAACCGGACAGCAATGTGCCAGCATAGGAAATGTGAGATGCCAAAGCCTCATGAAAAGCATATACTTCTTGGCTACCCGAGAGGGGAGCATTTACAAAATCAAGAGTTTCAGAAAGATTTTCTTGTAAATGCCACAAGGACTCCAACAAACATAGCCCGATTTAGGGTGAGTTGCAGTTTATCTTTTAGTTTAAAAAAAACAATTTAAAATTAGCAATAATACTAAAATGACCTATTTTTGTGCTTCCAGTTTGGACGCAAGTATCACGGAATGATGTGTATCTTGTCGGCCATGTATCTTGGTTCAATATCAATTTTCTCTGCTCGCTACCTAAAGGAAACGTATATGTGGTGCATTTGCATGGGTCTTAACTTTTGGTTTTACGTTAGTAAGATTAAAGATTTAAGTATTAAATAAATTCATTAATCACAACAAATACCTTGTCTTTATGACCATTTTTGCTTGTCTGATACCCTTTAGGTCCACGTCGGATGTTCCATTGGATCAATCGGATTTTACTTTACTTCAGTCACTGCTCTCATGGCAAATGTAGAATCGTGGGGTCGTAGTCAGAATGGCTTCGCCTTCCTTCATAACTACCTTGGATGGTTTTCATTAAGTCTTTTTGGAATTCTTTTCATTTCCGGTCTATTCAGGTGTGGCAGGGAGAAAGGACGCAAGTTCACCAGAGTCTTTTGCTTGTCTTTCCATTCTGTTCTTGGATTTGTGCATTACATAACCAACAGTAATCTACATACATATATGCATATTTGCAACTTACAATAAATAAACGTTAAATTATTCCATTCTTATGCATTAGTGGCTGTTATTGGATTCTCAACGCGTATTCCAGGCTCTCCTTCAGTTGACAAATGCGATCGGAAAGGAAGGCCAGAAAAGAAAGGGTTTGCTTTCATTGCTAAACTCGTGATGGCCTGGCTAATCGTAGACATGAGCTTCCACATCTTTTTAACAGTATAATCAACATTTAACAATTTCAATACAAAAGTGTTCCAATTTTACATATACCTAAATAATTTATTAATTTATATAAATTTAGATAATACAAGTAATTGGCGACAGAAAGAGGAGACTTCGAAGGGGATGGTACTGCCCTATCCTTCCAATAATGCCCTCAGATGCGGAACGAGATATGCGGGTACCTCATTATAACATAATACCAAATTAAAAATTGCTTGTTTATTGTTAATAAGCGTATCATCACGAGTAGAACAATGTTCGATATAGGGTTCTGGATTGAGAAAACTTCTGTTTATTTTCTACTGCATTCTATGTACTGGATTCAGTTTTGGTGCAATCGGATATTTAGGTTTTAATGGGTGGCCAAAGTATTGTGAGTTTGGCGAAATGTCTTGTAACACCAAGAAGTATCCATTTGGTTGCACTGAGATAGCCAAAGCATACACGGATGCTCTAAAGCAAGCGAGTGGATATAGAAAAACTTGAAGATAATATGCTGTAGCGTTCTTTGTAAAGTAAATACTCATCGCATGCTAATGACTGGATCAGAAACAGAACTGAAGATGTAAAATATTGACTAAAGCTAATAAGTTATAGTATGTATATTATATTTCACTACTGAATTCGTACCGCGCAGCACAGATATGTTATCCAGTTATAATTAGCATTTTTATTGTGAACATTTATATGTGCCCATTATATACGTAATGCGAAGCATAAGTGTTATTGATAATTACCTTAATCTTAATATTGACTTGGACAATTCATATAAATAACGCCATAAACTGTATAAATATACATGGCGTTGCATATATAGACAGCATTGTTTAAAATACTATTTAAAGACTGTTGTAAGAACAGGAATTGACTGTAAATGTAAACAAGATTATTTTTTCACATTAACAGGTTGGCAAACGTCTCATTAAACCAGATGTCATTCATACAAACAAACTGTTCTCATCCCAAAAGCACAAGTGCAACACGCAAATGCTATAACAGTGACAGTTTCATTGATTGCATAAATGTTTACCTGAAACATATTTTGACGAGTTATTTTATACTTGCAAACAACGGAACGTGCTTTGCATTGATAATTGTATTTTATATAGTGTGTGTCTTTGGACATAATTCTGAAGCTCGGAAAATTTTATGAAGAAAGTATGTTTGTATGGATGGAAGAAAGGATCATGTTTACTTGTGGCTTACATAATCTTTAAAAACAAAGAATCACATCTTCTCATCTCTTTTTTGCGCAGTATGACTTTAATCTACAGGTGTAGTATTAAATTATTTTTCCATGATTTACCACATAGCCTGATTTTATATTCACTCGATTACAGCACACTTATCATGTGCATGTGAGGTAAATCGAAAACAGTTTCAAAATAAAAATTAAAAATGCATGTAAAAACAAACTGTTAATGGAAGCTATATTTATAATATAATATGACATACAAGTGGTGTGCTTATTTGTCTTGAAGAATTTCTCATACCTATATATAATGAAGGAAGGCTTTCTTTTTCCATAGTAGTTTCCTCTTGTCATTTGACCAAGTGAAAGATATAAGCAAAGGAAGAAAAACTTCAAACGCCAACTGCATTTCTTATGGCGTTTAAACGGCAGAAAATAAGGAATATTGATTTTATTTTTGAAATGGGTTCTATTGATCCACCAGCCGGAGATTTAAAGTATGCGCAGTTCCTGAAACTCCTGAATCCTTCCGGAGCACAGGAAACGGTGAGTTTTTGTCTTATAGGATTGGGGAGAATAGGTTAGTGTGCAAATATCAAATATCAAACATCTTAGGTAATTAGTAATTTCATTTTATAAAATATAAAAACCAATATTTAAACCTACCGATACTAATTCAATACGTATTCATAGGCTCACTTCATTTTGCAAACTTGCTTTCCAACTCTCGAGTGAAGGTTACATATGTCGTGGAGGCACGAGCTGAGAGAAGGGAGGAAGTTGAAAAGTCAATGGTGGACAAGCGAGGAATTAAATTTGTGGGGACTGAGCAGATCGATACTGTTCTTGGAGACAAAACGTTAGTATGCATTTTTAAACAATTTTTTTCAAAAACAACAACTATTTTATAAAAAATTATACAAATATGTCTTCTTTATATAGTTTGCAAGCGGTAATGATCACGACGCCTACATTCACTCATAAGCAACTGGTTCTCAAAGCGTTGGACTATGGAAAGGCTGTCTTTTGCGAAAAGCCGCTTGCGGAAACCTATGAAGATGTTAAGGTGTGCTATGCCAAAGCGAAGGAAGTCGGGCGTCCCTTATTGAGTGCATTCAATAGGCGTTTCGATCCTTCATTCAGTTTATTAGTTCATCAAGTTCACTCAGGAGTTCTTGGCAAGATTCATATTGTCAAAACGGTTGGACGTGACTCACCCATGGCTTCCATAGAGTATTTAAGAGGCTCAAGTATGTACGTGTGTTCAGCATTAAAAAATAATTTTTAGGATGGTTTATTCATTGTATTGTGGGTTTTAGGTGGTATTTTCCATGACTGTGCAATTCATGACATTGATTTGATCTGTTACTGTCTGGGTCAATTCCCAACGCGTGTGTTTGCCTCAGGGACAGCCTTCAGGAAGGAAATTGGTGATTTCCATGACTTTGACACTGTCGGCCTTCAAATGGTATTTCCAGGAGGAACTATTAGTTTTACGGATCTCAGTCGGTTTGCTGTGTACGGCTGCGATCAAAGGATTGAGGTAGAATTGACGAGTAATTAACTGGGGTTTTTGTAAATACTGCTAAATTACATAATATCGGATTTGTGTACGCCAAAAAGGTGTTTGGACCTGGGGGTATGCTTCAATGTAACAATCAATCCTCACTTGGTATACAGTCCTTCAAAAGCGATGGTGTTCAGGATCATCCAATTTACTACAATTTCATTTCCAGATATGACGAGTCGTACAAAGTATTACTGGATCATTTTATAAACGTTGTTCTTGGTATGTACATATATGTACTTTTGGATAAATAACGTATTTATCTACTTTACATATATATACTCATGTAAAAAATCTAACTTTTTATTTTGGTGCCGTAGGCAAAGAGAAGCCACTGGTAACTCCTCAGCAAGTATTAGCTGGTTGCTTGATTGCCTCTGCTGCTACTAAGTCGGCAAAAACTGGACTTCCTGTTGATATCAAATATGAAGACGACTTTTAACTCCAGAAATGAAGCTTTTAGGAAAATGCAAAAGCTCGTACAAATGTCTTACTATAACTTACTACGTGAATGTCATGAATACATTACTGTAATTTGATTAAGTAAAATATTTGTTTAGCACATTATAACATCTTTAAGTAAGCCCATGTAGTATCAGTGAGATTTAACAGTGTTTATCGACACTTGTCCCATTCCAGACTTTAACCTTGCAACTTTGCGCCAGTAATAAGCTTATCTGCATTGCCATATGTGCATTACATAAAGTATCCATTGTAAATTGCCATCTTTTAAAGCCACCCTGTTGCTGCGTGTCTGCTGTTGTTGTTAATCATTTTAAATCCGTTTTCAATAACAAACGCAGGTCCGTGATGATAACGTTAGAGTGCGTGTCATACCCTATGCCATGGGTTATCGTCTAAAGTGCCGACCTTTATATGCATGTGACATAATGACGTTTCTTTTAGTTCCGCACCGCCTGACCTAAAATTACGTCGTTTTATGCACAAGGATGTCAGATGTCACTTTATCTGAAGATGTCAACCGAAGACAAACACACACGCGACATGTATTACCACTACCATTGCAGCATTAGCTAGACAGAGGTCAAATGCCTTGGTCATCATCTATAATAAAAAGTGAAATGATACAATATGACGCGTTATAACTTTAACACTTTTTAGTACGCACTCAGCAGCGTGCGTAATATTCTTACGTACAGCACTCATCTATATACAATTGTCTGATTCACGCATAATAAAGGACATTAAAAACTATTAATGAATTGCATTCAGAACTATTCTTTTCATATAAAAAATGCAGAGGAAGTATTATTGCGCAGTACTTTTTGGCTATTTTTATTACATATGCGAAACTCCATCAATTTTACCAGTGGGGAAACAGGTTAAGAGGTACCAAAAAAATAACTTCCTTCCAAGACGGGTCAAGACAGGTTTTTATGTTTTTTGTGCATGACTGATCTCTGCTGATGTCATGTGTGAAGGTGGACGCAAAGCTGAGCATAGCATCAAGATTAACTTAAGATAATGTAGTTATTATTAATGCTTTAAAATCGAAAGCAGGTTTATTTTACTTTAAAGAAGTTTTTTCGTTTGCGAATATGATATCGCCTGATACATATGTAGCAAATGTATACATATAATTCTTAAGATAATGTAGTTATTATTAATGCTTTAAAATCGAAAGCAGGTTTATTTTACTTTAAAGAAGTTTTTTCGTTTGCGAATATGATATCGCCTGATACATATGTAGCAAATGTATACGTGAACCCGTTTTGCTCACGTAGTATAGTAGTATGGTGTCAGGTACATTTATTCAAGCATGCTTCCGTATTCTTTGGGATATACCAATTTGTATTTTTACAGAAACCTCATAAATGTATCAGATTTAAGATTTTTTGTTCCCATTTGTCAAGAGATTCCAACATTTGACCTTCAAGAGATTCCAGTCGTTTTGAGTATAAAAACCCACTACATACTCCAATCTTTGTCCTTTTTGCCTTTGCTCTTGCCAAGACAAGAAATAAAAGCCACATTTTTGCTGTGCAATTTATAAAAAGGCAATTTTAAAAACTTTAGTTTTTGCAACTACATAAAAAATGGGTGCCCAACCACCAACCTCTGATCACAAGTATGCCCAATTCTTGGAATTGTTAAATCCCACGGAATCCGTGGAAAAGGTGACAATTGCCTTGTTCGGGCTTGGAAGGGCTGGCACAATTCATCTGGGGAATTTACTCGGGAATACTAGAGTAGACCTCAAGTACATTGTTGAAGCTAGGCCGGAGCGACGAGCGGAAGTTGAAGGGATGCTTGGCGCCAAGTTAGGCACCAACTTTGTTGGGGATGAGCAAACCGAAGTTGTTCTAGCTGACCCAAGGTAAACTTGAACCTAAAAAAATGCCTATTCTAATTAAAAATACAAATTACTAAAAAATAGTATCCTTCATTTATGCAGTGTTCACGCAGTCGTGATTACAACACCCACCTTCACCCACAAAGACCTCATCTTAAAATCATTGGAACATGGCAAGGCTGTATTTTCCGAGAAGCCCATCGCAGACAACTACGAAGACGTTAAAAAATGCTACGAAACAGCCCAAAAAGCTGGACTTCCTCTTCTTTGTGCATTCAACAGACGATTTGACCCCTCAATTTCCACCCTGGCTAAAAGAGTTCAGAAGGGAGAGCTGGGAAAGCCCCACATGATCAAATCCTGTGCTCGTGACTCCCCCTTGCCTTCCATGGAGTATCTTAAAATTTCCAAAAATCAACAAATTACCTATTTACTGTGTATCTCCGAATGGTTTTTTAATTTAAACGGATTCTATATTTAATTAACAGGTATTTGGTCCTGGAGGCATGCTCCAATGTAACAATCCAACTTCCATCAACCTCCAGTCGTTCAAAAGTGATGGAGTTCAGGATCAACCTATTTTGTACTCGTTCCCCTCCAGATATGATGATTCATACAAGCGAATCTTAAACCACTTTGTTGACGTGGTTCAAGGTAAATTTAATTTAAATATTTATTTATTTGCATATATTCATTCATTAAACTCTTTTGTTAATTTATCATTTTTATTCATTTATTTATTCGATCCAGGCAAAGAGAAACTGATGATCACTGCTGAACAGACACTTGCCTGCTGTAAGATTGCTTCCGCTGCCGAAGAGTCAGCACGAACTGGAGTTCCCGTTGAAATCAAATACGATGAAGTTGTTTAGTAGTGCAAAGCAATTATGACCTTTGGATATTCCCTCCTTACTATACTCGCACTTAGTAATAGGAATAGGAATATCAAATGAAACGTAAATCTCAATATTGCACAAATGTCATTTACGGCTTGCCTGTGTCTAAAAAGATAAAATGTACAAAACAAAAAACAGAAAAATGTTACGAAAACACGTAAAAAAAATACATACGCAGTTGATCATTTTGGAATAAAAAACAGTCAAATCTCTATTTGCCTTTACTATTGAAATAATAAAAGTAGTGACAACCCTTTCTTTATAAATGCATGAAAATATTTGATATACAAAAATTGATTCATAAAAATAAAGTTAATAAATTAAAATAAATAAAATAGGCTGTCGGCTGTACATGTCAATATGTAAAACAAATAGCATAATTGTAATATTGCATTAAAGTATAGCCCTAACTATAATAAATTAAGATAAATTAAAATGCATTTTTCACTCAATCGCATAATTCATCCTTTGTATCGCATCACTCTTCTTTTCGGCTTTGCCGTAGTAGTTGTCGTTGACCTTCTGACGCTACTAGATTTTGTTAATAAATGTCTTGCCGACAATGAAGACACACTGTATTTACCACGCTTTGTTTGACTCCTCCCCACACTACCACTACCCTTTTTCTTTTTCTTATTCCCCTTCTTCTGTCTCATGCCCCAGCCTGCTGAAACTGATTTCTTTGTACCAGAAACCACTTTAAACGGTGAAAACACAAGTTCCGGTTCAGTCGGCTTGACCATGGCGTCCATGCTGTAGTTAGTATTATCCCTATCGTCATCACCGTAGCTATCATCAAAAGGTTCACGGTTATCCAATTCCTCCCCCTCCTCCTCCCCCATTCCCTCAGGTAAAAGAACAGGCTTTGTTTGCTTGAATGTTTCCATTGAGGACTCTCCACTGCCACTAACACCGCCACCAGACTCCTCACCCGAGCCCGATCTCCACTTATTCCTATGTGGAACATGGGAATGGTGGACAAGGTGCGTGGGTGGAATATAATGTTGCACGCGGTGATGCTGAGGATGATGATGAGCATGCACCTGGTTATTCTTCTTTTTCTTTTGCTTTACCTCATGAGACCATCCTCCAGATCCCTCCCCACTGTCTACATAAGGATGAGGTGGAACATCAGGTAACGGCTTAGTTTTCTTGTCGGCAAACAGCAAATGATACACTCCATCTTTAATCAGTGTTCCTGTCGACTTCCACATGATTTTGTGACGGTGTTGTGGAGGGGGTACGGCAACCAAGGTTGGACGGTAATGCTCAAAGGGATCCTCCTCAGAGCTTTCTTCTGAGCTGTCTTCCCCCTTCTTTTTTCCTTTGCCCTTGCCTTTCCCTTTACCCTTACCCTTTTTATTCTTCCCCCGGGGAGATGTCGCTGTTGCAATTTCCTTAATAAAACCAAGGATTCCACTTAAATCTTGTTCAATAGTGTCTTTGTCACCTTTGCTAGGTTTTTTATTTTTATTGTTAGTTGCACTAGTTGAAGTGCCCTTTAATCCTTTAGTTCCTTTGTTGAGCATAGCCTGAAGTTTGTTATTGGATCCCTTCTTGGTGCCCTTTTTACTTTTCTTTCCAATTTGCTTCCTATTTGGAGTTCCACTTGTAGGATTTAAATTGGCTTCCTTAAACCGACTAAAAATACTCAACGTTTCCCGTAATGTTTGAGCGTATTCCTCCTTCGACATGGGTTTTTTGGTTGGGAGCACTAAGCCTGGTGATGATGAAGCAGGTAAATCTTGTAGTTGCTCCTGATCATCCTCTTCCTCCTCCTCTTCAGATCCAAAGACATTTTTTGGCAATACAGTCGTTTCCTCCACAGGTTCAGTAGTAAATTCCTCCGAGTCTGGATACGGTGTTGTCTTCAGCATTTGCTCCAAACTGTCCAACTCAACTAGTTGTAGAGGTGTTGTTATATTAGGCTTAATTGATGTTCTAGCCATTGTCTGTTTTGTTGTACTTGGTGCCGTTAAATTTGCAGGGGTCTTTTTAGCTAAAAAACTCATTTGCGTTGAAGATGGATTATGATACACAAGCGTCTTCTTCGTTGATGACACAACTGTAGGTCTTGCAGTGGTAGCCTTTGGTTTCCCAGTTGTATTTGTAGGCTTCCCTGTTTTTGTTCTCTTCATTGTTGGAAGTAGAAAATCATCAAGTGGAACAACTGCTGAGGTAGACGCAGGCGGAAGTTTAGTTGGTGGCTGATTGCTAGTTGTAGGCGGTTGTGGAT
>JAHZNG010001299.1:0-33703 GCA_027744375.1 Orchesellides sinensis | reverse complement strand
GTCAGTCATGTTCTAATGGTCTATACTGATGTTATTATGATTTAGGCGTAATCCACACAAATACGGCGGAAATTATGGATATGTACGCTATACATATGATAAAGGCCAATAAACTCAACTGTTTGATATTGCAGATATAGTAGTAGAATATCAAAATAGCACAACAAAAGCTTAGATGTAGTACGAGTACGACTAAGAGAAGCCTTGCACGACGCGTCACTTCTCATGGCATCAAGCGTAGCATTGTCAACATCAACGCTTCTTTGAAAACGTATGGATAAATAGTCCGAAAAGAAATGTAGCTCTTGACAGAACTCTTTTATTGAATACCTTGACTTGGTGATGCTGATACAAGCATTATATCTGACAAATAAGAAATTTTTTATAAACACAATATGGGGGCAATGGTAGAAGGTTGTAACTTAAATTAAAAGGAAAGAAAGTATTTTTCTGGAAACCTATAGAGAATGTATCCACCGAAATAATCCAAAGGTACATATTACTGATGACTGTATAGAAATATAAGAGAAAAATGGAGGCTACACTTTTCTTCACAATATGGTTTGTATGTCAATGGCTTTCCTTGTTACCATTGACGTAGTATGCTCATGACTGGCAACAAAAGTAATGGTAAATATTCTCGTGGATAAAGTAGATGATGGTACTATATGAATATAACAGACTTAATAATAAGCCTTGGCAAATATATAATAATGACCAAATGAAAACTCCGCATCTTTTGTCTCTGTATCATACAAGTAAAGCATAATAATATGCTATGCAACATTGAACATGACAGCAAAAATTAAAGAGGCAAATAGAAACCGAAGCCAACAACGTAGCTTTCTTCCGTCATCATCCTCATGCATCTTTACAAAACTATGAGCCACTAGATCACTACACTGCACCTTCTGTACACTTTTAAGGAACAAAATTTAAATGCAGGCTGCATTATATTTTGCTACATTGCAAGGGGAAAGCTTGGGATGACACAAGCTAAAATGTAACGTTGCGCTGGTGTATTTATGTATATGAGCTTGTTGCGCTCTTCTAAATATGTATGTTTTGTGAAGTGAGTTTCATACAATGAAATCTGGTAGAAATCAAGGAAGCGGTACAGCTCTACAAAGAGTTGATGAGGCATGTGGAAACATGAGTATTACATAAAGTAGTTAATCAAAATTTTGCACATCATCATTGGTTTTAAGTTTTGTGACTCACTACCATTCACTAGACTCGACAGACTTGTCAATGGCTTATAATCAATGTGTCTGGTACACGGAACTCTACAGATACTTTTAATTTCTGGAAATGGTAATGCATATATGACGGAATATTTGTCTGATGACAAGGGAATTTGAAGTTATATTCCTTGGTACATTTTTAGGTTTATGTAAGGTTTCGTTTCTAATGAGGTTACAACGTTGACCTGTTGGACAATCCTGATTTTGATGTATTAAGGGGGACGATTTCATGAAACTTTTTTTAGTCTGGACTGTGAGTCGTATTATTTTTTACTCAGGGAAAATAGGAATTTTGAGAAATTGCAATTATTATACTGGGATGGTCTTGAACATGCAAGGTTGTTCTACAGGGTAGAAAGAAAGGTTAGTATGGAACTTCAGCCTTGGCAATTGGAATTGTGGCCTTTTCCATTTTATCGTTTTTACAACTTTTCAATAGTTGAACACGATATGGCACGCAGTATGTTCAAGGTATTAGGTATATTACAGACTGTCGACATGTTCGTTTACATGCTAAAAAACAATATGTACATATACATATTTCAGATTACTTGCTTGCCACTTATCTTGGCTTGATGTCTCAATTAAAAAAGTAATTCGCGTAGAGTAGGCAAAAGTTTCACCCATGCATGCCATGCTTTGGAAAACAAGCTCTGGCCCTATAGTACACGTTATTATCATCACAGAGTACGTAAGTACAAAAGACACAATGGCAGCGGATGACAGATAACTGTGATTACATGGTTGAACATAAACATAATCCTAAAAAAAGTAATGGAAAAACTTTCATCCCTTCAATTCATGCATAATCACAACAAAATGGGATATTAAGGTAAATCAGTCAGTCAGTTGTTTGTGATCACTCAATCACAAAATATCCGAGTATTTTTCTGCTAGTTATATTGTATTATTCTAGATCCCACTGATTGAAAGCAAGTCCAACCGTACTAATCTGGTTCTGTAGACGCTAAATGTATTCATAAGTATTTGAGAGAAAATTAGGAGAGCATTAACATGCAAAACTTTGCATGGGACATAAAATTCCATTTGGGAAATAGTAATTTTCTGCAACATACATAAAAACGAGTGAATATGCATATATGGATTTACAGGCATTGTCAGTGATTGTCATAATTTCACTTCACTGACGATATACCATACCTGCATTATCCTCACTGAGAACAAATGAGCAACTTTTGTTTCACAAAACTAAAGTACGCTTGCACGCATTGACAAAGAAAGGCTGACAATAGGTAGTGAGCAAAAAGTACAGAACACAGAAATATATTTGATCTAGATTATAATATCATCGTTACTTTTGTAGGCAGCTGTGGGAAAAGGGATAATACCACCGACAGTTTCGTAGTGTCCTTTTAACGTTCACGGTATGCATTTAAACCTCGAGTATTCACCATACGCACGCCCACATACACCAGCAAAAAATAAGAGCTAAAAGACCAACTATTGTGATTATTATGTCCATACAACATGATCGGTGATTTTTTTTGGTGTCGCTGACCATTTTTGTCATTTTGTTTTTTTGTGTCTCTCTTTTTGATGATACGTCTACTCTTATGTATATACCGCTCATGGTATTCATAAACGCAAACTTGAGGAAAATCATGATTTGTATCTGGAAACAACAATAATATATACAAATGCATATCTTTATAGTCAGTGTAACAATTGAAATTGCAAACTCATGTAAAATGCATTACATGGCCAATGTAAAAAAAACTTGGCGGAGACAGTAGAAATTGCATCCGTAAAAGAAAATAAGCTCGGAGACTAGACGTACTAACCGCTTATATGCGTGCATGCATAATACTAACGTGTAAAATTATATTATTGCCATTATCATCCTCATTAGTATCAAACAATTGAATCAAAATATATATTCTTCGCACAAGAAAGGAAAAAACAGCTTATAATCAGGGTTTGGACTTTTAAAGATGGATTGAAATCGATCTTAGTGTAATTTGCAGTAATAAAAAACTGGTTGATGTGCGGATGCCTGAAGGCATGCAGGCTGCTCAATCAAAGTGTGATGTATGGCTATTATTAAGTTTGAATACACATTTGTACTTACTACTTTGATCTAGAATTCTACTAAAAAGTTGGTCATTATGTTCATCGCTGCTTCATATGTATCCAGAAATTTATGGCAGCATTTTGTATTGGTTACACCTGCACGTGAAAGTATAAGACGCTGGAATCGATGTAAAATTCGAACTCTGACTGCCAGGTCTCGAAGGTCTTGACCAGGCTGTTGCCCCCGATCAGCGACTTCACTTCGCGCCTCGCCGTCTGGTTTTCGTCCATAACTCGTTTTCAAATTTTTCCAAACTTCCTGGATTCAACTGATTCAGACTAATCATTTCAACTAACGCTTTACATTAAAAATGCTATGATTACGATGGTACTATGCACAGCCACAATCACTCAGGTAAAAAAGTAGAACTCCAAAAAATGAACAGGAAGTGTTAAGCACGACTAGAAGTATAAACTGCTTTGTATCTGTAATGAATTTGTTTATAGAAAATGACAAATTAGTATGTGGGTAGTATATTTTTAAGCATCAAAAACGCGAATTGTAGCTCCCAATAGTACACAAAAAGAGTGCACTCATTTAGTTTTCAACCGCATTAAGTATGCAATATATAAGAGAATGACGGACGAGACAGTGGAGCAGACATACCATACAAACCATGAAATGTATGCTGATACTAATCCAAAATAATAACATTATGGGGTGATCGCACTCGACATGCAATGTTCGTTAAAGCTTAATGAATTTCCGTGTTTTCTCCAGAAGTTGTGTAAACTCCTAAATAAAGAAAGTGGTTCGTTCCAAAACGTAGAGGAAACCTATCTCTTTTCTTAATATTTTTCTCGATCTACTTTTGAGTTCTTTTTCTGGTACCATACGGTTCCACTTTGCACTCAACTCGAGGTTCTAGACAAATAATGAAAGCTCTAAATTGAAACAAAATGATTTTCCTTCATTTATATTAATGGTTTTCTGGTTCTCAACTTTTGGATTGCAAATCTAATTGGCTCGTAAAATATTCATTATTTAACCTTGCCTATCTATAAGTACATTACCTTTACAAATATTTTACACGCATACGCGTGAGAATATCAGAATAAGAGCTCATACATTGTGAGCTCTTCTGTACGCTCGAATAACTGTTCAAGTCGATTACCGACGCAATTTTCATTGATACATATTTTTCGTGTTTAAATTTTAAATTGGGTATTATCCACTTCTTAAAGTTTTTGTTGTTGTTACTACCGGTATATAACAATCTTAGGAAGGAAGGACCGACTGTATTTATGAAGTAACCTTTTGTCCTTATGAATGAATACCACTAGAGTGAATGCTATCGCTGCACAACCTAGTAAAATACATGAATTGACTGATATTGAAATGATTAGACATTTTATGAATATTGACGTAATATAATCCCTCAGGTATGATTACAATATTCTCTCTTGATAATATGACGCCTTATATAGTATTTAAGTGGCTAAGCATTTTACGTGAATTCCCTAAAAAGAAATGTACATAGAAATGATCATGTCATTTACATTTGTTGGGAAAATATTGGTTTTTGCAATATACAGTGAAATCTTCTTTGTTTAGGGAAATCTCGAGTCTGAAATCTTACTGCGGCATTTGCTTATGTAATAACATTACACTATTCCACATACCTATTCCCATTTCCCATTTGCACATATACGTTACTCAGTTAAAAATAAACTCAGTTACATGCACTTTTCTTTTCCTGTTGATTAGAACATGGATTGTGTGAAGTATATGTATTATGGATGCTAAAAGTATTTAGTAAATAAGTATGTCATAAAAATGAGAGCTTTAATAATGTGAGAGCTTTTCAATTTCTTACCAATTGTCCGTACATTTATCAACCTGTTTTTCTAAGTCATACAAAGGAAGAAAACTAGCATCGTAAATACCAGTATTCAGTATGATTATTATGGTGCATGTATTAGTACATTAACCTGATGATAATCCAGCTTAGAATGTAGTGAAAGAAAAAGCAATTGACTAGTGTTGTTTTCTGTCTCCGTATTTAGTATAATGCATACATTGAACTCTTAATGTCCATCCTGTTAAGTCCAGGTAAAATTGGTAACCTACTTATTATGATTCTGTAATACCTACCTACTATAATATAGTGCATGTTGGATTATATACATTCTTAGTTTGGCTTAAGAGTTATTTTCTCACAAGGATAAGTGTCAAAACTTGTGTATGTTACTTGTCCTCTAAAAATGCCGATACTTAAGTAAGAAGATACCTTGAGTTGTATAAAGTCTTTCAGGTAAACAACTTATTGTTGTGCGTCCTTATCGATAACGTTTTGTTACTAAAATCTGGGAATCTTTTTTCACGAAACTGAGCCATTTTCTACCAACATAAAATACGTTTTGTGGCATTTTCACATGAACTACATTGTATTTCGAAGCGCACAAGAATATCAAAAAGAGAACCGATCGAGTCAAGGCAAAATTGAAAAACGTGATGATTTCGTAAAAATACACATTTATTCGTGAAATTTAGTTTGCTTTTTCTTCTCGGATTAAGAAAGCTTCAAAACACTTCTCTTTTCTATCCGCCCGTTATGCCAAGTTCATGTTTTTCTCTGAAATAAAACTCACACGAGCGAGTAAAAGGCAAAAAGAAACATTATGGTTTTTCTTCTCTTTTCGTAAATACTCATGATAATCTGAACAATTTATGTTGTTTGTAGGTGGTATACACTCATAAAGTACATTCTTTTTATTCAACTCCATAATAAAGTAAATTATTTAAGAAAGGAATTCTTCTACTTGATGTGCTCACGTCAAAGGGAGACAAGGGAAAGGAGAAAAATTCCAGCTTAGAAGAGATTAGTCTATTTTTCCTTGTGTCATTCATCTAATTGTTGTAACCAGATTGAGATATTCATGAACATGAACTATGCACACATTTCACACACAGTAGCAACTACTACATGCTACTAGTCGCTCACATGTTCCACCGGGGTTCCTAAACAAGGTGTATATTCCTAAAAAGGATATAGGGTACATTGGTATAATGGGAAGATGAACGATGGAACAGGAATTTAGGATTGTGTTATTAGTAGGATTAGTCAGTAAAGGTGAATCCCATCTGGCACTGAACTGCTACTTGGCTGACCATAATACAGGAAAAAAGGTAACGAGATATAAAGAGCATATAATAATATAAGCAGTTTAAATACTCAAACCTCATCATCGTCAACATGAAAAGCTAACAAGGTATAGGGAGCATCAGTGGCAGCATTGGGATAGAAGTAGGGAAAAGTTATGAAAGAAAATGAATGAATTTTGTGAAGGACCTGAACTTTTTCCCTTAAAATTATTGGATTCACCGAGAACACTCGTTAATAAGTGTTTTTTGCCGCGGACATGCATGCATGCTAACATGTACGCACAACATATTATATGCGGTGTGTTGTAAGCAAAAGCTCACACGTATCATAATAACAATCGTAATAATAATCATATCCTCTTTCGTATATCTTCTCCTCTTGTTCAGTAATAATAGCGTAATGAATAATAACGTAAAGTATGTTCCTGGTTGGTTCTGGACAACTGTTTTGTGTTGTCATTGTTATAAAGCCGCTTTGGCTCCACTACTACTGCCACTCCACAACTCCTGTGTGACTACCTGCCTCGTCTTGTCTACCTTTTCCACTGAACTGATCAGAAAGAGAGGAAATGTGAAATAAAGCGGAAAAATGCTTTTATATTAAAGGTATGCATGATTTCATATTCCTGACTTATTTGGTCTGGTTTTTGTGTTTTGAGGAAAAATCCTCTTCGTTTGAGCACTGTATAAATATAAGGAAAACAATTTTACTTTTTGTGTGTTCCCTACACAAACCCATAACATAACTAACCAACCATCCGCAACTACAAAAACCATGACCAACGAAACAAACCTACAAGCTCATACCGCCCCCAACAACCGACAAAACACAAAGCACCGTGTAAAAATGGGGAAACTACTATTGGGATGTAATATGAATGCAGCTTGTTATTAAGCATTAAAAAATTATGCTGTTCTACCTTGTGTTTTTCTGAACGAGATGTTGTCAAAATCAATATTGCTCATGCTTAAACAAGACGATATTGGGTACATGTGAGAGGTATATTTTCACCATCTTTCTGCAGTTTAACCGTTCCAAAGAAAAAATTAAAGACATATTGAATTTGAAAATGATGAAAATTATCCCAAGACCAAATATTTTCAACTGTGTCTGTTTTATGTCTAGATGGAATATACTAGAGAGGGGCCATTAAATATAGTGTATATTTTAATAGAAGCATTTCGAATTCAGACAAAATCTTAGAATCATACAATTTGTTAAAAATGGAGAAATTAGAACCTAAAGTCAGAATACGCTCTTGTACATCTTTAAGGTTTCAAAGTATGAGATTTTTTAGATAATTGTCCATTTATGATTAGATGTACCTATGATTGAATGTCTGCTAGGATAAACACGCATAGCATTGATATTGTGTGTGTGTGTGTGTGTGTGTGTGTGTGTGTATACAAATCGATTACTTGATATTTGCTGTATAACGTATGGGTTTTTGTTCATCCTATCAACCAAAGATGACAAGCAGACACACCTGGTCAACCAACACGAGTCAAAAATGAGTTTTCTGAAGCATGAAGCCGAAATAAAGACCGTCATGGTAGTCAAAATAATATGAAAACGAAGGGAGCAAGATGACACCAAACATTCTCTGCTTTTATCCTGCCTCTTACACATTTACAAACAATGATCAACAATTCCCATCATCGTCGTCATCCTCGTTTTCAGCAGGAGTTGTGATGGTGGTGACGGAGAACGGTGCAGTGGTGGTGGTGGTGATAGCAAAAAAGGTTCTTTTCCTCATCCACAAAAACGTCCACCGTATAATTTCCAATTTTTCTAGGTGAACATAAACATGTCTCAATAGAGCAAAAAAGGATGATGGATAAAATGGAATAGTGCGGCACGGCTGTTGTCTTGTTTTTCTATAATGTGTGTGTGTGGGTATGCATGTGGCTCAAGCCTTACATTTTAGAGAAAGAAAAGCAGTAATTTATATGATTTCATATTTATTCATCCATCCAAACGAGTGTGCAGTCAGCTCAACTACTTAATGTCAGTTTATGAGATGATTGCTTCTAGTCTCCTTTTCTTCATCCTTCAGCTAAGGCTGCATTGTTGTTACCTCTCTTTAGAGAAAGATGTTGTTGGAAAGATGAATGAACGATATAGTAGGTAGGTGTGCGTAAGTAGGGGAAAACGAAAATTAAGAGCTCAAAGGACAGGTGATGAGACTTCCCTGATGATAATTTTTTTCTTCCCTCATATTTTGTCAAATTCGTATGGCTTTTATTAGCCGCACAAGTAAGAAATTACAGACTTGTATACATCTTTGTGTAAAGGTGGCCTTCCGATCTGAATAGAAGTTTTCATGCTTGTTCAACTTTCAAATGGTCATTTCCTTCACCACACTGCGCAAAACTGTTCGCATCTTCAATTTATAATAGTCCCATTGCCCATTTTCTGGTGTCAGTATGTCAAGGTATAGGAGAGAAGGACAATATTTACATTAACACATTTTCTTGTTTCCAGAATTAATCAGTTAAGCAAGCAAGAGTCGTGAATATATTAATTATCTCAATTTAGACACAAAAGGATGATCTCTTGTCTTACTTTAGTGTTCTAACAATAAGCTAGCGATTTGGGCAAGACTTTTGTCCAATGCATGTTTAAACAAGAACCCCTGTTTTTTCCCAAACTTCCAAGCTAAATCTGAAAAGTCTCAAACTGGCTTCAGACTTAAGTGAACCTGTAGAAGGTATGTACAATTTTAACAAGAGAATAATGCATGTAATTTTGTATATATATGTGTGTGATCTGCCTCCTTGTTTGTTTGGAAAAGCCGACTCATTCAGGTCTTTACACTATTGACTATGCCTCATACATGGTGTACATAGACAAATACGTGAAGTTAGGATCAGCCGTGAGATCAATGGTTAAAAAACCATATCTAAGCTTTTTACGACCCTCTGATGATTGTTGGTGGTCTTTAAGCTCAGTATTTCAGTGCGTTTCTTGAATTTTAAGCTTGTCTTTTAAATACATTTTTCGACTTTTTTTTCTTTTAAACTGTACTTTATTCCGTAAGATATGCAGTATAATCCCCTTAATAATAAGCAGGTATAAAAGGAAAGAGTGACAGGCGAAAAAGAAGATATTGTACGTTTTGTATATCCTATTGAATTATGGTATTTGCTTTTATTGTGATACATTTCTCATTTTCAGGTAGCACTTAAAGTCATACACATGCATAAATTCATAAATAACTACATACAAGCAACCATATCTCGAACGTTGTCTTCTCTTCATCTTTATTATTATATGGTTTACTAGGTAAAACAAAATGTCAGTTTTAGTTTAAAAGCAATTAACTTTTGTGTTACCCGCACTTATTGGACATATGCACATATACCTTGCCCCGTTCATAAAGATACACTGAAATCGTTACGCGTCCTTCGTTTGTCATTAACGTCAAATACCACAGGACATTCTATATTAAGCAAGTGAAACACCTGCACCTGTATGTGAAAGTAATACATTGATACACCAGCAAATGTAGTATATTGAATATTTTACTTAAAAATGGTGCGTCTATAATATTTGATGCTATATTTTTTTCATGAGAGACATATTATAGCATGAACATTATATCATTTAAATGTTTTTTTTGCAATCTAATATACAAATGGGAATCTGAAAAGCACATGTCCGAATTGTTTGTACTTTTAGTATAATATATATGCTCACATAGTTTTAACTTCTTTTACTTGCGATCACGATGTCCTTCACCCTGCCTCGAAAAGTTAAGTTTAAACCGAGAAAACTGATGCGCGGTTTAGCTGTATGAAAAATGAGTTCTAGTTCTGTTGCTGTTTCTCTTAGGTCTCTTACAAGAACTGATATTAGATAAAAATCCCTAGTAAGAGGAGCAATATATTTACACACATTTCTTCATGCGACAATCTTGTCCAAATCTGTGAAGATTCCTTGCACTCATAGATTTATATATACTTAGCTTATTGTATATTTAATGCATAAGCAACAAAACTATGAGTCATTTCAAGATGATCAAGAATGACGGAAGAAGGAAAGTCTACGAGCGTTGTGTAAGATGCAATACATTATGGGCTTTTATAAGCTGAGACAGATACTCATGCTGAAAATTTCTTCGAGTTCTTGCCAATAAACCAGCTACTACAAACTTTATGCATATACTGTATAGAAAACCTGTATTATATACTAACTTTTCACAATACATTATAGACTATGCATTACTTATTGCGATAAAACTATCACAAGATTCTATTCTGCAAAAATGGTTAATCTATTTTGAATTCAGTTATCTAAACTTTAATTCAATAATACTTATATGTTTGGACGATGAACAGCGAAACCACCATAGAAGTACTTCCAAAACATCAGATTCCAAAGCTAATATAATACTAACAGAATGCACAAATAATTTGAGGATACACATACATCGGTGTCTATATCATGATGTGATTGAAAAAACCAGAATTCCAACTTTTATAGTAATCTTAATCCTTAAAAACCAAAACTTTGCCATTGGTATGTAATATCGATAAAAAGTAGTTACTTTCCGTATTGGTATTGTTGATTTACTTTGCTAGTACTATAGCCTAATGGAGAGGAGTACAAAAACCGGTAATCCGAAAGGAAAAGTAAATTTTGCTCGCATACATTTCGCATGTATTTAAATACTTTCTGCAATGAACTAGTGGAAATGTCATGCATTCTAGAAATTCCACTCGGCAGGCAGAAATTATTTAAAAGTCAGTAAAGTTCTGTGTGACAATGATGCACCATAATACTATTACACTAACCGAAAAAGTCATAATGTTCATGATAATATCCATCCATGTCTAATAATAATAATAATCCATGAAAATTATGAGGCACGCAACATTTCCCAACGTAAAGTAGGAATTTCTTGCTTGCATATTTTCTTTCTGCTAAACATTATAGGATCAAATGAAGCCAAGCTAAAAAGTTTACATGAAAAATACGGCAACAACAAACTAAGACAAGATATAGGCGAAGAGGAAAACACGAAGATATGAAATAAAGAGAATTAGTGTCAAGTCCAATGCGACATGTTTTCATGATTTCTCTCCGAATTTTTTCATATCCATTATCATCTTTTAGAAATGAAAACACCACAGCAGTTTCGCACATTTCTCTCTTGTGTAAACTTGGAACATGGAGAGAATTATAGCACAAACGCTAAACTTTTCCCAGATTGTAAACCGTCAAGCGAAGAGTAAGGTTAGCAGAAATATGATAAACATTCTTTTCAGCAGCAAGTTGTGCCTATGCGCTGGCTCACCAGCCAAAAGAAATTCAAATTAATATGAAAACGCCAAGAAAATGGATTTTATCAGATTAAAATTCCTAGCCTTTCAATCCAATATGTTTCATATCCCAAGTTGCATCATGAAATAAGAGTAATAACTAGACTCCACCCTTGCTAACACCCGCAAAACAAGTTTAGAAGTGGTCCTTTCAGTGCTCACTTCCAAGCATTTAATCTTTTGACAAGTTAAGAGCAAACAGAAGTGCAGCTAAGAGGATTGGATGGTTACAAGCCACCCTGAAATATAAATATACATTAATGTGATACTCATATTTTTCAAGCAGATTTAATTAGTCATTGGAGTGAGCGAAAAGCTTGCATATTTTTATTAAGCTATGTTAAGGCATATATGAGAAAATATTTTCTTGCATCCTTTAGTGCCAGATTAAAGGTTTGATCCGAGTGAAAGGAGCAACTGGCCACGTACACTTCATCAAGCATGTCACACGGCCAATAATAAATAAAAAATACAAGCTTTACTACCATTACTCTACGATTACTACGAACGTACACAGGTTTTACTACGCGTCCAACTTCCAAAAGTGCTTTGCCCTCGTATCCTTCAAGCAAATATAAGAACATATATATTTCATCATATTATGCATCTTCTCATCGCTTCTCTCTTACCCGCTATCATATCAAGACATCTATTTCATGTAAAAGCACACATGCAAGTAAGTAAGAAGGAACAGGGATGAAATGTGCACGAGACAGTTTGACATCGGAATGTTTTACAAATGTGTCTGCTTCTTGCTCTTTCCGCAAAATATCCAACTTTTGATAGTACCAAAAGACGGAGTTTATGATGAAAATGAGCATAAGCTGAGCAACTAACTAGGGGGAATATTTGAGGAGGTACATGCATTATTGCATTGCATCAATATCGTTAACTCAGCAAAGAGCCAATGTGAACAAAACCAATAATAGTAAGAGATAATCCTGTCTCGCCATAAATTTCTCCGTGTGCTTTTACTCAGTCTCTTTACATCAAACAGAGAGAAAGAGAACTTCACCAATTTTCAATAAATTTTGCAAAATAAAATAAAAATACAATTTCAATAAGAATAAAAGTCTACGGGCACAGTTAGCATATTCAAATAACAGGCCATATAATATGGAACAACGAACTTCCTTGACGCAAAAAAAACTTGCTACAGTTTATCATTCTTTTTCCGAGTAACTTGCGACTAACAGAGATTCTTTATTTTTTTGCATACGGTACAAAAAGAAGGATGGAAGATAGGGAAAGAAAACGAGGGAAAAAGTAACTACTACAGAATACCGCACTCAAACTAGCAACTTGTCTTGACTTTATGGCACTTGCCACAATCTCTTTTCACAACTATCTGGCAAGGATGTATTTTAGCTCAATAAAATTTGTTACTAAGTTAGGATGTCAGTAGTTTTGGGAAAGTTGCAGCAGAAGCACTACACTAGTTGTAGTAAACAGCTATTGAAATCTTGCTTCTCTTATATTGTAGTAGTAAAATAGCAAGGTACTTCAGCATCCGGCTAAAAAGAAGTAGTATTATTTGTTGTAGTATACGTCGTCCTCGTAGTAGTAAATGATAGTAAGCTGAGCATAACGACACGACTCAAGGAAACCGGTTTTTTACTACCACAACTATAAGAGTTTTCCCTATCAGTAGTACATACTTCAATTTTGGTTGGATGAGTATGAAAACTATTCAACATCCCCACTACTGCTACTAGAAATAAGTGCATGCGTTATCATGTTATATGTACATCTGTATAAATAAATATAACGTCTTATGTATATAGGTACAATTTCATACTTTTATATGCACATGTCGGCCGACCATATCATTACAACAATAACGAAAGAAAATTGTTACTACAACTGTCCTGCTCGTCGTAGTATGTAGTACTCACTTGAACGATTTTGCTACTTTTCTCTTTGATGCTGTGATAAGTTGAAAAGAAGTAACTTGTCTCATCCAAAGAAAGCTCCATATTTCCTTTGGCTCATTCCCCTGCAATTTTTTTTGTGCTCAAAGTGCAGAAAAGTGGGCAGTGAAATAGCTAGATCATATGTATTATCTCTTTCTGCCTCTCTCTCTCTTTCTGAGAGTCACATGCTTGAAGAAAAAATATTAAGACAAAAAAAGGAAAAGGTACAGGACCTCGGGAAAGCTGTTTCCACTCTTCTCTCTTTCATTTTTTTCATCTTGACGATGATTCTTTAGGCTTATAATACTCAATAGGTTTGTGCAAATATAAGAAGGTTTAGATAGCTGTTTTGTTTGGGCAATGATGCTCGGTTTGGACATGCAGTATTGTGAAATTCGTGAACAAAGACATATGTAATACAATGTACTTATAAAATTACTAGATACTGCCTGTACATGCATACATATGTGTACATATATTGTCTCATAAGCTTGCTTGCATGCTTGCATCCTTTGGCGTTTCCTGAGCAAGAAAGATAAGACAAGTTTTACTTCCTTTATGAAACGGGGTGAAATCTACCCGCTTTCTCCCTGAGTTGGCTGCATCATGCATATCACAACGGTTATTTAGTAAAGCTGTTGACACTTTCTTTTATTTCGTTATCTACTCATACAATCATAGTTTTTATGTGGGAGCATTTGAGTTATGTAGTTTTTCTTATTCTTCGAATTTTTTTAGCCTGTATTGCAATTTAGTTCTACCGTATTTTCCGCTCATATTCTGTCAATTTCAAGTTGTAAATCAGGAATGATCACTCCATTTATTCTTTTATTTTCTATGATTTGGATTTGGCACTCTTTCCAAATATCTTTTTTAGATGCGTTGCTGCTGTAATCTTAATCTCTAAGAATAAGTTAATGTCAATACGTGAATAGAACAATAGTTATGCATTTACCCTTAATTAATTTCATTTTTATCTTAGTTGACAGTTTATTGAGGTAACATGGACATTATTAGGTATACTCGAAATAGGTTTAATTTTGTCCGAAATGTTCTCAATAATAATTGCATAGGTGTTATGAAAATTTAAAGTTTGGTTTCAAGCGCAGAAGTTTGAAGGCTTTTGTGTATTTCATTACAAAGTTGAAAGTGTAATTATATAATTGCAAAAACTTTTATTTATAGGGCAAGCTCCGTCAGTAGTGACAGCGAAAGAAGCGGTGCTGCAGCCTAAAGAGCGACTGAGAATAAGATGTCGTCTAAGGGCTGGTAATCCCATTCCGGTGCTGACCTGGTATAAAGATGGTAGACTTGTAAATCTCACCGATCCTCGGTACCGGCTTCGAGCAAAGCGGTAAGTGTAATTTTTTAAAGAAAACACTACGTAGTTCTCTTACTGGTTTTATATTTTCAGAGAAACGAGTTTTAACTGGAAATATGTAATTACCTTTTCACAACAGTTTATACTAAAACACCAAATAAAATTAGGTAACTGATTGAGTAGCCCATTTGTGTTTGTTACGTTTCTGCTACTGGCCGACAAAAGGCTTCTTGAAAGACAAGTACAGCATGGCTGGGCAGATATAGACCACGATGGGAGTAGAAGAGGTCAATTTAACATGCAGGTGTTTTGCCGTTCGTGTTAAAAACGGCTTGTTGCATTAAAAACTGTTTTGGTTGAAAGGTTGACTGATGTAGAACAACAAGCTAAGCTGAAAGTACGTAGTATATAGATTACTGGCACAGCGATTTAACTCATTCCTTTATTTTTAAACTTTTCAGGGTAATTTTGTTTAGTAAGATTTGTTTTAGTTAAGCTATTGACCTTTTAAATGCATTTTCAAAATATTGTAGTTTTTAAAATTCAGTTTGGTAAAAATCATTAATGTAAAAGTTGGTGACTAGTCCCCCTTCGGATGCTGTAAAAGGGTAGAAAGTCATGTCATGGTCAATGAAAAATTAAATGGTTTATTTATATTTATAACACATCCGTAATTTGTGCATTTCCTCAATTATGTTTTAAATCATACAGCTTCTCAGTAATTCTACGTTATTTGTATTAGTTTGTTTTGTTCACGTTGTTAAAAACCGAATCTGCAAGTAATTCATATGTTTCTCTTCTCTGTCTCACATACCCACCTGCTGGGTGTTGATTTTATCCGACAGGGTTGTGAGAGTACGGTTTTCAGGAAGTAAAAGGGCATTTTGAGTAATTACTTTAAAAAAGTATTACTAAGAACTATAGAGATTATGAAAAAAGAGGATTGGAAAGTTTTGCCTGACATGAGAGCATGACTATTGACTTGTTTACTTTAAGCGAAATCCTAGTAATTTGTTAAAACCTTGTAAGTTTATGTATTTACGACATACGCTGATTATTTCGTGTAAGTAGAAATGGGTTCTGCGGTTCATCATTCAAAATGTATACAAAATTTGCATACAGAAAGTAACTTCCAAGAACAGGATTATTAATAATATTTTGTCTTATGTTTCAGACGCCAGTCGGTTCTAGTGATACGTAAGGCTAAGGAGATGGACACGGGTGTATATAAATGTGAAGCTAAAAATGTATTCGGTTCAGCCCATGCAACGACCCGAGTGTCGATGTCGCAACAACCACAGAAGCCAGTTAAGCCTCCGTCCCCTAAACCTGTCGGTAAGTAAATAAATGAATTTTTATTTCCGCAGATGTAATTCAACAATAACTTTTTAAAATTTGTGATGCATATGCATGCAGAATCACCACAGTTGTGGTAAAGTTAAACCATTGGTTTGTACCTGTGAAATCCTGGCGAGTTTTAAAATGCCAATATACGTTTTTTGCATTATTATGTCATCCCTAATTGCTTTCTTCGTGGACAATGTTTTATAACCATATCAAACCTTCCAAGAGTGCTACCCACACTTCATGGGTGTCCCATTTTGAGTAGTATGCTTAAAACCCTCTAGTCGATACGCTATTCTTTAATGTCTAGTTTCAGCAACACTTTTCTAATATGTGAGCTACTCAATTTTGGTAACAGTAATTCCCAGTGAAAAAATTAATGTGCAGCGGACAGAATGGAATGGGACATGAGAAATTATCCATTTCAGGACTGCGTGCAATCGCAATGAGTAAAACGTAAATATAGAACTTGAGACAATACTTTTGTGTGGGGTGAGATTGAGATGCAATGAGGTTTTGAGGCAAGTAGAGTTTTGCTATTATTATTATTATTATCTTCATAATAGTTAAGGAGGAGGACGACGATAGTGATGGGGGTTTATTCCCTCTACCCTGTACAAAAAAAGACAAGTAATGACTAACTTAATCTGCAAACATATGTGTATACGGTGTAATTACTGTATAAATAAAAGCTGACGTGTAAAGCTCATAAAATGAAAGGCGAAAGAGGATTCCGTTTCATGGGACAATTACTTCTGTTATTATTATTAACGAACCCTTTTATGGACCTTAGCTTGGATTAGATTATAGGAAATATTTGGGAGTTAAGTCCAAGTTACCCTGTCGCTGTCTTTCTATATGTTCTTTTTTCAAAGTGGAACATTTTTGCTTGTTCATATTAGAACTCATAAAAATGACACAATATAGCATTTAAAGCTTCGTAGCTCCTTTTTTTGTCATCACCCCCACGCAGAAACATCCATGTTTCAAGTTCATGTGGTACAATATGCGATGCTGGTATTTTAAAATTTACTTGTAAAATTTTCAAAAAAGTAAAAACCAACCTGACCAAGAATACATATTTTAGCTGTTCCTATGTTTTTAATTTTAACTAATCTCATCTTATTAGTCCACGGTTTTTATACATATATATATAAAACTTTATATTCATTCGCTATCCAAAAATTCAATAATAGCTATTAAGATTTTATATTGAGTACTTCTTGGCTATTGTCTGTAGCGTTTCTACTGTTTTAATACTTAGAAGATGCGTACGATGCAAGTATAATTTGTATTACATTATTATTTAAGTATAATTACCTATAAAGCAATCTTTGCTACAATCAGTTTAGGAAGATAGGATGAGTAAGTCTAAAACTGTAATTGACAGTGATAAAATTTAGGACTCGAGCAGTAAGACATACTGAAAGGACGTGGTCACATTGGTCACATATGTCATGATTAGCATGTTAATGTACAAATGTACATTATGAAGTAAGTATCATTCGTTAAATTCTATATTCTTTCTTCCAGGGACTACACCGACAACCCTTTGGGCTGTGCCGAGCAGTGTTTGCCCATTTGATTCGTACTGTTTGAACGGTGGTACCTGCAGCTACTATGAGACGATTGGCGAGTACGTTTGTCAGTAAGTGGAAAACCCCTTTTACGTGCAACATTTCTCTCTGTTTACAACACGCTTTATGCTTTTTCTGCAAAATATCACGGTTTATTTTTTTATAAGAGAAAAAGAACGCATAAACGTAACCCAAACAGAGAAGTGTTTTCTTATACAAAAGATACCGTTTTCATAAAAAACATTAACAGTGAATCGATGGAGTCTGGCCGCTGTAGACATTAGATCCCATTTGATTCGTACTGTTTGAACGGTGGTACCTGCAGCTACTATGAGACGATTGGCGAGTACGTTTGTCAGTAAGTGGAAAACCCCTTTTACGTGCAATATTTCTCTCTGTTTATAACACGCTTTATGCTTTTTCTGCAAAATATCACGGTTTATTTTTTATAAGAGAAAGAGAACGCATAAACGTAACCCAAACAGAGAAGTGTTTTATTATACAAAAGATACCGTTTTCATAAAAAAACATCAACAGTGAATCGATGGAGTCTGGCCGTTGTAGACATTAGACATCTACATAGACCTGGGCTTTTCAAATATATCATACAATATGCGGCTTACTCACAGAAAAATTCTTAGTCAAGGAAGTATACGCGGAGATTCGCAAATTCTTAGAAAGATTATTATCTCCAGCCGGCCATTCTTCTTCCGACGAATTGTTTGTCTCCTTATGACTTATCATCAGGTCGGATCGTATTGTCTAAGATTATGATAAATTGCTTCATTTGTTGATGTTATTACTAGAATTAGTTATCGTTTGTTCACATTCATGCGGTGTCTTCTCTTTTAAATTGAATTAGCATTCATACTACATAAGATATTCTTTATGATCCTTTATATGAGTATCATAATGCTACCATAGAATATACCGATAATATAACGTTATATGTCTATGTATGCTACAATTCCGGCAAAACCATTTTATCATCAATCTAATAAAACTTACTATTACATTTCAAGGTTAAGATCTTAACATTTTGAAACACTGACGGACCGACCTCACTCCCACAAAAACATTGGCATTATACACTAGTTCATGCATTGTCTGTTATTTTTACTAGGAAAGGAAGCGACGAACGGCTTTGTGTGTCAAAAGCTTTATATGCATACGTAAAATATAAAATACATGATTTTCCATGTAAATGCTTATAAATACTTACATGCTAACTCTATCTGCGTCAGTTTGTTTTGAGTGAGCAAATATGGTCTGAACTTCGTGAACCTTTAGATATATCAGAGTAAAACAGTTCAAGTACAGCCTAATGACGGGAGAAATTAAAAGAATTTCATGCATTTTGTTTATTTCTATTTGAAACAAGTGTAAACTTTCTATTATCAGTCTTTTCTTATTCTTTTTCCTTTCGCTAAATTACTTTATATGTGCGAGTAACAACACTATATGGCTATGTACAATAAGAAGATGGAGGTATGCAGGAGCAAAAGAGAAGAAAAGTTGTGATCCTTATGCACATGTGTCTTAGTAAATGCATGTAGGCATAAACTCCTGGTTGTTAAACCCTTTTGTTCAATGTAAACTGACTGAATAAGTAGATTCTCTTTCATTTGTTACTTGATACTTGTTACTCAAATGAACATTAAATGTGTATACTTTTCGCTTTTGCGGAGCCGAGTTGGAGTGGGATTGTAAGAAAAAACACAAGATTTTGTTACATTCAGCAGCATGGATGATGTGGTGATGCAAGTTTATAGCTTGCATAAGATGAGTCATTCTTTGAGTGCATAGATTTTCCCTTGTGTACATTTCACAATGTGACTTGTGAGGTCACACAAAGTAACGTTTTAATGGTTGATATCTTCTGTAATTGATGAAAATGAACATTGGAAAGATTGAATGGATGGAAAAGTAACTGCGTATTTCTATTTAGTGATTCAAAGCCTAAATTAATTCACTGGTTAATAATAAAACTGCAATTCTAACTCAAAATGTTTAATTTATAGTATTGGAAGTGGAAGTACATGAAAAATACTAGACACTCCATTTTATATTAGTGCCATGCAATGGTATATTATATGCCGTTTGTGTTTTCACTCGTGTTGGCTATGCGCCATTCTCATCTTCATCTTTTATTCTAGCCTTCTTCCTACTTTTACGTTTTGATGAGCTAGAAATGTTTTCTTTTGTAACATACAAAGTTCGGATCCACGCTGTCTGTTATGTTGTGATGTGAACTCATGTATTACATACTTCACAAAAGAAGTGAGCACTCCATCTATCTTTGTCTCTGTTTTTAATGTTAAGCATTATTATTATGAAATACAGCCTATTTAAACAAAAACAGTTTGGTACTATTAAAAAAGGTTTTACTGACACTCTTCAGAGTATCTCGACCTCAAGTAGTTTGTGGTCTGTGCTGAAAGCTTCCTTGCAACAAACTGCATTGTATTTTAATAGATTTTGTGCATACATAGCTTCTATATCCCTACAAAGCACTAACACATCACAGCGGCTGTTTCTTATTATGCAGATAGCTTTCTTTTTAAAGTCCGTACTCAATAGTATACATACGCTTCGCTGCGTGTTGTATTCTCGAAATCTGCACATATGCATGGTTATAGGGATCCAACTTAATAGGTAATGGAGTTATGGGTAAAACGCAAAACAGAGACGCTATATAACAAACGCTTGTTCGCTATTTGTGCATAAAATCTGAATTTTACTCTCTTGTCTGACACTTTTGGCCTCGTTTTTTATGGATTGACTTCTCAGCTGGTGGTAATTAACGTTATGATGAATGGCTTGTTCTGTCAGAAGAATAAGGAAAACGAAATTTTGAGCATGATAGAGTCCATGTGAACACTCGACGTAAATAATATTATTCCAACAAAACGCTACTGTTTTGAAAGCGTCTGCTAGATATTTCACCAACGAACAAAAATCTGAATTATCAAACAAAACGGGCAACAAAAATTGTAAGAAACCGAAATAGCGTCATCAAAGCAATTAATGTAAATTCAATTTGATTGTATCGTTTTTGGACACTTACTACCTATTTGGTTGTACCTTTAGACTTTGTTTAGTACTATATCTTCTTCATTTTGCAACAAAACCGTTAATTACAATGTAATACGTTGAGACAGATACTAACATTAATTATTTTCTTGGGGCAAGCTGCAATATTATAGTGGAAGTACTTAATCATCTTTTTGCCTGAGACAACTGCTCGTGCTTAGGGAAGAAAATTATGGACGGGATTTCCCCTGTTGGCTCCACCACAATTTTCCCATGCAAGTTACCTTGAAGGATGAGTGTATCAAGGATGATACTCTGGCTTACTTTTGCATTTTCCTTGCAGAAAAGCACGGCGTAGCATAAAATAGCTTTCGGAAAGTGTTGATCATAAACGGCGCATTGTGCGATTGAATTTTATCTCTATGTAAGGCTGCTAATCCGTACTAACCTTTTAACTCAGATTTGTATTGACAACCAGTGTACGATGGGGCTTCTGTTTTTTGAAATTTTGACCTTGATATACATAAAGCCTTCGTTGTCAATGACGCGTGTTTTTACTTCTGCCAGTGAACGCCTAAGCGTACCTGTTTTAAAAACAAATTAGTTGCAGTTGTTCATCCAACTTAACCTCTCTCCCGCATCTTTTTGTTTGTGGTTAATATAACATACATATTACATAAAAACTTGTTTGTTTCAAGATAAATTAAATTTAAAATGGAACTCATACATATCTCTAACAAGTACATCAGCTTCTACACACAAATTTGATGTGTATGTATTTCTGTTTGTTTATTCCTAACTTATATGCAGAACTCCTGCTGAACACTTAAGAAAAATGATCTAACAGGCTGCAATGCAATGGGTGGAAGCTTAAATCAAGAGTAATCAAGGAAGAGATGAGTTAACTTGCAGGAGCATACACGTAAAGATAATAATATGCATAAGTTGTTCACGTCTCATGACGGTATCTATAGATGTTGGCTTGTGCCTAAAAATAAAATCTTTCACGAGCGGGCGACGGTTTTCATGAGCATACTAATGTACATATGAAAGCAAAGAGTGAAAGAGAAACATTATTATCATAAAAAGTGGAAGCTTCCTTGAAGTAGTAGTAGTGATAGACCTGTACAACTTGTGTATTCTAGTTTGTAAAGAATTGCTAAGTGCATGCATGCATATGTATGCTTAACAGTCGGGAGTATGAATATCACATCGTTGCTTACGCCTTTTCAAAGCAGTGGCATTTTTGTATACTAGCATTTTCTTGGCTTTATAGAAAAAACTAAAGGTTAGTCAGAAAAGATGTGTGGAAATCATATTAGGATTTTAGAGACAAGAACGGTTATTCCTGTCTGGTTGTCTAGCTGTCTAGCTAAAACAAGCAATGCAATGTGCTCTGCAATGAATGATCTTACACAGGGGAACTTGCTATTTCCTTATTAATAAGAAAACCAGACTAAAGATATAGAAAGCAGTCACTGAAATGCACATGTATGTACATTTATACATACGTACACAAATATCTTACATATATAGTTTACAACAACAGACAGAGAATCTCACGCACTCGAAAAATTTGAATTGTAGGTTGAGAACACGCATTTTACACTATTGTACATCCCGAAATCAAATAAAAAGTTAGGTTACGACATTAGCTTTTCATTTTCGGTTTTGCTACAATTTAAACTATTTTATTATTAAATTTTAAAAGCATTTATAAGCGAACAAACGATTTTACTGTACTTGAGTTGCAAAACTTGAGTATAGGTTATGTATGTACAAAATAAAGCTTGCTCGGGATAATTATGAGTAAAATAAGTATTGCGTGGCTGCCTGTGTGTAAGTTTCCTTTTTAAAATCCGTCGACAGTATGGTCTTTTCTTCTGGAAAAACCGTATAAAGCCTTGAAGCGCACACGCATCTTTTAAACATCATTGTAAGAGATTCCGATCTTTAAAACACAAAAACTAACTGACACAATACACAGCTGCTTCCACTACAAAGTTTACTATTACAAGTTTTCTGGAGATGAGTTTGGTGTAAGTTCATGATGTGATGATGACGATTATAATGATGAGGAACCCTTACAAATGGCTTTACTACCTTCCTAATGAAAACAAGTATACTAATGACCAACTTCCCCTTTCTCCTTTTCCTTGTCCCGGTGCATGCGACTATCTTGCCTGCTATTAATAAGGCATGTAGGCGATGTGTTTCTAGGCTCAGCTCATGATGAACCTTTTGACTTGTTACTTTTAGAATAACATGTGCTTGCAATAACATTGCCTTCTAAAGATTTTTGTGACGTAAGAAGGAAGTCTGGCCTTACTAAATTATTGTTGGTGTTTTTGTTAAGTACAGGAGCAAGATATTTAAGCTTACGTGTTGCAAAAGAAGTAATTTTTAAAACACTCGAAGTCGTGGCTATTTGACTTTGGCAGTTTCTTGAAAAATTGCAACATCCGGAACAGGTTAATTGTTTGGGCATGCAATTTGTGTTTTGCCGAAAGGCTATGTCGTAAATGAGCATTGAAGTATACCTATTCAAAATATAAATGTACACGTCTTGATAAATAAGGTTGATTCTCATCTTCGATATAGTTACTTCCTTCAATTATCGGAGAGGATAATACTTTCCCCACTCACCACATCATAACAGTTGTGTAAAAGTGTATTGTGTAATCGTTCTGATAACAAACCAGGAAATCAGAAAATAGCTGGATTACGCATAAACTAGAACATCCTACAAAATATGTGCGTATCACATGGAAAATCAATTTTTGCAAGAACCCTAAATCTCCAAATCCAATAATCCCTCTACGACGAAAGTATGAAATTCTACAAAGCGAGAAAAACATGTTGTATTACAGAATTTGTAATCGTTCTGATAACAAACCAGGAAATCAGAAAATAGCTGGATTACGCATAAACTAGAACATCCTACAAAATATGTGCGTATCACATGGAAAATCAAGTTAAATAACGCAGCTTGCCTATTAAAATGCTAAATCCTTTATGTCTCCCCTCACAGCTGCCATCATAGAATGAAGACAGGCTTTTGTCTAATATAAACTAATAGGAGTATATCTCCAATTTATTCTGCTCGACTAAAATACGGTTTACACATAAACATTCCATACATACGCTATTAGAATTTCTGAGGAAAATGACTGCATTGTCTTTCGAATTCATTAAGTTTTTTACGATTGTAGGTGTGTCTTGCCTAACTATCATACATATTTCTGCATACCCACTAATCCCAAGCAAAAAAGTAGAAAAAGATATGGTTCATTACAAGATTTTTGATAAAGTTGCCAAAGCTTTATATTCATTGTGTGCGTTTCGATACACTATGGCATGCTTTCTTTTTTATACTGTTGTTCTCAGTTGGTCCTTCTTAGTTCTAAATGTATGTTTAGGATATCTATATAGGTATTTTCTTACGCTCGTTGCTTTAAAGAAAATATAATCAATCAGTATGCATACATGTTGCATAATGGACTGTCTGTTGCATGCTACCAATTTTTCGTTGTTGTTACTGGATTATCAAGTTTGATTGTGTGGTAACATTTTTAGCAGCACAGGGCACCAATAAGAATGTAACATTATCATCTCTAACGGTTCCATCAATGTTATCAAGATGTCAAAAGTAGACATGGTAGTCAGTCAATGAAATAACATAATCTACAAAGAATGAAATAGAAAGTACGGAATTTAGGATTTGTCATTCGAACAGTCAATGGTGGATTCTGTTAGTTTAGACATTGTATTGTCATTGTCGCTAGATCTAAAAAGGCAAGTTAGATGGCTAGAAAGATATGATCACAACTGAGTTAGTGATTTAAATCACACTGTTTACTTCTTATAACATCCTCTAACCAGTTGGCCACCATTACTTGCTTCGTAAGCATCATCAAAGTTCTGTTGTTTCCTTTATACTCATTTGGCAGACATATCAGCTTTTTATGCGAACAAGGAGCAACAGAAAGCATAAGTGATTTTTATTTTGAACTGATGCGGTAGAGAAAAGTGTAATTTTGTGTGCGTATCGAAAAAACCTCTTAAAAAGGATCTATGAAAGGAAAGAGTAAACGTGATTTTTTTGTTTCCCTGATTCTGTCCATTACTAGAGATATGACTATGACACTAATTCAATTGTGCTTTGCTTAATTAATTAAAAAAAGGATAACAACAGGCCAACGACAACTTTTTTGTACCAAAGATAAAGATTGGGAATGCAGTTTTTATGAATGCATGGACAAATGCATATTATAATACACGGAAGCGAATTAAGTTGTTATATTACATATTTCCACGTCAGAAAAATCTAGACCATTCAATGTGTATTTTTAAAACACAGCATAAAGCGGAAATTCAGTAAAAAGCCAACTCTTCGGAGAAACGAAGAGAGCATTTTGATGTGATAACGTTTTATGTTCTTTCTTGGCAATGCACGCAATGTCTTGAAAAGATAATGCAAAATTATGAGATTTTTGACATTTCCAACCAATTGACCTATGTAATATTCTTTTTGTGCACCGAAGAATAATTCTGTAATACAACATGTTTTTCTCGCTTTGTAGAATTTCATACTTTCGTCGTAGAGGGATTATTGGATTTGGAGATTTAGGGTTCTTGCAAAAATTGAAATCAGTTGAGCATTAATCTGTCAATAAACAAAACAACATGTAATTCTCGTCTAAATCCTTTCTTTAAGTAACTGCTTTCACCACATGCTTGAACTAGCTGTTTTTGTAAAATTGCATGTTCTATATGTAATTATAAGCTTAAGTGTATAAAATTCAACGAAGAGTTGGTGATTTACCCAAAATAATATTTTTCTGCCAAAGGTCAACGCATGGGCTACTTTGCTAAAACTGGATTTGCTATAAGGCCTGTAATACGTGATGAACAAAAATCTGTTTTACCATAAGTAAAAGGGAATATATGTTATGCTTTGAAAGAGCACGGTGATCAACAACGTTGCTGTTTCTCATAAAACAGATTCGGATGTTATTGACTTGATATCTGTCTGCACACTGTCATCAACACTTCATTTCCAATAGCTTAATATAAGCAAAATATCTGTCAGGGTGTGACTACAACTTCATGTCATCACTTCAACGATCGTAGTATTTAAGCCATAACACACTCCATGTTACAATTTGCAGACCAAGAAGCATCTCCACGTATCTATTGTTGAAGCAAAACCGAGATTTGGTAGGCTGAGAATAATACAGACTTCGTGTATGAGGTCTATCCGCAATCAGTTTTCGCAACAAATTCAGATTGCACAAAGTTGTAATACAAAATAATATTAAATACAAATTTAACCAACTTAGCGTAATCAATTTAAGTGTCCATAAAACCCTAATTGATGCAACACAGTTTATAAAAATAGTTCTTTGTCAGAATTTCCACTCTTTAAATCAGAGTTTTTGAAATTAAATAATGTTCTCATAGGTATATTTAGTCTAAAACTTTAGCAGTTGAAAATGTCAGACATCAAAAGCATAGTCTTAAATAGTCATACTGTACAGTTATACCACTTCATCGTGAATATGCATTTGCAACATTACAGATGTGGGTTCATATATTTCCATACGTGCGCATTAATCGCTAATTTTGTTCAAATCGGATCTTAGAAGCGTGCAATGCATCAATAATGTAAACAAATACGACTGCATCTGCTTGCACTCTGAACTGAAGACAAACCAGTCAAGGATTTTACTCACGTACGTATATACTTCCTTGATTATGCATGCTTACATGATACTTTCTTGGAACTTGGAAGGAGTTAAGCGAACCACTTCATCATTAACAAAATGCAAGATAGACGTATATTTTATGTTTTCTACGTACACCCGTAATTTCCAATACATACTACACTTATCATCAAAGTAGGGCAAACCATTTTCAATTTGCTAATATAATGTTATTTCGCAGAAGGCAATTTGTTTTCTGTCCGCGTTCGTCAGATTGTATACAAAAAATGGATTAATGCCGTGCATGTAGACTGACGAATTGTGCATTAATACAAAATACGACCTTATATATGATAAGCATAAAAATAATTACGTATGACATAAAACATTGATCTCTACATCTAGTTTTTATGTATACGTGGTTAGGTAAAAAATTTATCCGTTCTCAATTTGCCCCAACCCAAAATATGTTAGGAAACGAGGCACTGGGGTACATTATCTTTCCACATTTTGATTCAATAGATCCGATGTGACTGTCGCAAAAGTAAAAAACAGTTATAAGTAGGAACTTCATGGTAAGTTTAGTATATCCTTATGAGCACACGAATTTACATCTGTATTCCTTTTAATGCGTACTAAGACTACATGTATGAAATCAACCTTACCATGCTTTCACACGAAAAGGTTTTTGGAATACGTAAGGTGGAGCGGGTTACATGTATAAATACCGTGATGATAACATTGATAACCGTGAAAGTCACCATAAACAAGTGACTCTCTATAACATCTAATCTTACGGTGGAACATGTGATCTGCTCCAAAAAATATATATTCATCTCCTTCAATAGAAATCAACATTCGTTATGCGATGGGATATTAAAAAGAAAAAATGCCCGCTTTTTATGTATATGCACATGCATGCATGTTTATTATGAACATAAATTTATTATAAAACGACGAAGATTTTGACGATATATAATAATGTTTCTTCCTCTGTCTGTTTGCTTCTTTCTAGATGTGCAGAAGGTTACAAAGGACAACGTTGTGACACGAAGGATATTCCAAATTCTGGTAGTTATCTCTCGTACTTTTGCATATTCGGAACCAACAATCCTGACTATCCTTGCTAGTAGGTAATGATTCACTCAGTTCAACAACCCGCGATCCCTTCCCATTTTTTTATCTTCACTCATTCCCTTCTATATGCACCAACACCAACTCCACCGCCAACACCACCACCGATGCTCTGATGCTGCGGCTGCTACATCTATTAGTACAACGACTACTGCCACATCTGAACGTTAAACAGAGATCGCAACCAAATTTGTTCGTCAGTCGATCCATATAATCTTCTGCTATTCAAAACCTCGTCACTCTTCATTTTCAAAGCAATACGTACGACATTTGTTGTAAAACATCAACTACGCCAAAACCAAAAAACATTCATGCAAGTTTGGCATCTCTGTGCGCGCATCTATACATTCATGATTCATATACCTACTACATGTCGTTCTGAAGCTCTTCTGTCGTTTCTTCCGTTCCATCTTTTTATCCCAATTTCAATCTCTTGCTGGCTTTCAAACATATATTTCTTAATTCTCCGTTAAGGTACGTTAGAAAGAAATGGGGAGATGAGATTATAATGTATGATATTTTGCAGTATTTTACATGTAAGAATATTGCATCAAGTAAAGTTAGATTATACATATCAAAAGCGCAAATGCTATGATTTTGAAATGTACAAAGTTCTTCTGCATCCTATTATTTTGCTAAATATAATCCAGAAAAATTAATAAGACAAAACTGAAGAGTTTTGATTTTTAGCATTGCATAATTGTTCTCTTCGGTCGTACGAAATGGTTGTGGTATATAGACAGTATAGGTAGGTACTAACTACTAACTTGGTTTGTCTACAAATTGATACTCTTGGTCTATCAAGATTCAATTTACATTTTATTATTAAACCCAAACCAGTTTTTTGGCTGGAATTCTTATTCTGTTTATACTTATTACAGAATCGAATTTTAATTTTGAGCTGGCATCTATATTGAAATGCTACATATTTATCTAGAAAAACGTGCCGTTGAAATGCCTAGAATCCAAACTGAAAAAGATTATTGGTATGAGGAGAATGATTTATGACTGACTGAACTATTTTTAGTTTTCCTAAAATCACAAATTTCCCCTTTGGAAATGTCCCTTGGTAGCGAAGCACAAGCACGTGGATAGGTGTTATCATCGCCTGCAGAAGTGAGGATTTAAATGTAAATAGGAACTAGACAGTGTGGTTTGGCATTCGTAATCAAGAAATGAAATTGGTTTAAAAATTAATTCCAGACAATTGAGAGATATCATACAAAAAAATCTGCTGTATTTTTCGTTTTATTACAAATATTGCAGTTTACCTGCCAAAGAAATCTAAAATGTCAGTTTTTGAGAAACTATACTGAGACTTCCCATGAATCGATCAACAATAACTTCTCACAACTTCTGTTCTTATTTTTAAAAGCTAAAACCGTCGAAATGCTTAGTACTCTATAAAGAAGGTAAATAAGCTAAAAGTTCAATAGAAAACAATTACTAGTTTATTCGGTTTGAACTTAGAATTCAACAAGATGCATTGTAAAAGTTCGGGAGTTCAGTGGCAAGAGCATAACCCCCCAAAAGTCGCTGTACACACAAGGCAAGGCTCCTTCCATGTGCACACGATGAAAGTTCGAACATAATATACTTAAAGCAATGTACAACCAATCTACTAAATTATGTTATCATTTAACTTTGATAAATATTGGCATTTGCACATGAAATATGTCGAATGAAATCGTTAAGTACTATACTTTTTGTTCATAAACCTTACTCACAGTTGGATATGTTCTTGGCTTGAGTTTATAATGCTGACTTATAGCTTAAAATCATCTTCCATTTATAAAGATTGAGTTAAATGTATCAGAGCAATTATCCATAAGCAAACGGTCTACTTTGATATCTATGCTATTAATTAGAAACATTGTATTCCAGCCATTCATTCCGTTTTAGTTGGTTTGCATAAAATCAAGCCTTTGACAATACAATGATGGATTAAGAGTGATATGTGAAATTATGAGTGCATAAAAATATTTGTATTATATTGCTGAAAACCCTTCTCCTGTGTGGTATTTGAGTTTATGATTTAAGTTGACAAAATCTACATAACTGATTGCATATTAAAAATATAAAGGGACAGTTCACGGTGGATCCGAAAAGTTTTACGAGATGACGAGAAGTAGTAAGGCTACAAATCAATTCCCCACTTGTACCACTTTCGAAAACCTTTGTAACCTAGTACAAACTACGAACAACCATACGAGCCATAATATGCATATGTATACAACATGGAAAAATTACAGTTTGCATTTTCTTATACTCCTTAATACTCCCCTTTTATTCCATTCCTTACACCCCGTACCTTTTATCCAACGTTCAGATCTGAGTAAATTTTTCGAACACGAAAAAGATGAGCTATTTAGTAATACTTGACTCGCTGCTTTGCAACGCTGTGCTAATACATTTATGTTTATTGACAGGTCAACCAGGAGATTATGGATCCCAGAGGATGCTGCTGCTTTGGAGTTGATAAGTCAAATCGCGCCCTTGCCAATTGCCCAATTAAACATTGACAGATAACCAGAGCAGGGCTTCTTTTTTGTGAAAAGAAGCTTATCTACTCCAACCGTTGCTTATACCAATCGCAACCATCACCATTAGCTAGTCTCCGTTGAAAGCCAACGTTGAAGTGAAGACCAAGCACGAAAAATTCCAGCGACGGATGTCCAAGCGAGACTTTCCTCAGATTTTTTAAGCCCTGATCCTGATGTCTTGCGTCGAACCCTCCGTGTATATTAACCATGCTTATGATATTTTAGGTGTTTAAATCTGAAATCCTCAAGTAAGAGCCGGATTGAGGAAACTGGGACAACCAACAACATATAGCTTGTGTCGAAAAATGGTATACTTCTACAATGTCCCCTTCTTTATGTTCACTCTCTGACTCTTCGATGAAGCACACCTTGAGAAAGAGTAACAATACCTACAATGTAACATGTCTCTAACGTACTTAAAGCTAATAATTTGTTCACTACATAATTATTATTTAATCATAATATTCAATTTGATCTCAAATTTTACTCGGAAATACTTAAATAGGATAGGTTTTGCGAAGTAATGGAGAAGAAATGCATTTTGTTAAGTACTTCTGACTTCTGGTATCTAACCCCAGATCACTTTATTTACATAGATAACACCAGACTCGTCATAATAAAATCGGTAGTTATTAATGGAACTTTTTTATGTAAAGTAAATATATCTGTAGGCTTGGGAAATGGAAATTAGTGTCTACTGGGTCAGATTCAATGGGAAGGTTACACAAAGAAAACGTGTAGAAAGAATACCAACCTTTATGGAATGATCAATGCAATCAAACTCTTATACTTCTCTAATTAAACTTATAAAGTTAGCGTGAATGTTCGGAAAAAATGTCATTTTAAATATAATTCAAAGTAAACTGGGATTTTGAGAGTGTTCTTAAATATATAATCATTTTTTATGAATTGACTTAATCTGCTATAGTTTTGCAGAAATGAAGTGTAAGATGAAGCAAGCACATTAAAATATACCTTGTGTGGACTGACTGAGGCAGATTATTGTCAAACCCGAAGCTATTCAACTGCTTCAATTTCTAGAATATTTTATACTGCTAATTGCAATGCAATTGTAAACTCTCGCCATTTAGGGTGGGTTTAAAGTTTTCATACAGAGTAAAAATACCTACACTGTTATTGTACTTTTGACGTAACGGAGACGGATACTCTTAGCGTTAAACGTAACACTGAAGGCTTGATTTTTTCCTTCCATAATATGCCTTTATTTCTAAACAATAAATCTGAAAAAGGTCCGTCAGAATATAGCACATTAAAAACCTTTGTATAAAAATTTAAAACTATAACCGTAACGTCATGAAGTCATGACTCTTCTGCTGCCATTAGAATGCAATTTCCGATTCAAAAAGAAATGCAAATTTAAAAAAATATTATATTGATAAATTATGCGAGAACTTCATTGTTTAGATATGAAATAACATAAACTTGCAAGAGCCCAAGCCGTAAGAGTTCTTGTATGTGGAGAAAATACTTTATAGTTTATACCAAATGCATGATTTTACAGGATGCGTGAGACCAAATCTGGTGACATCCGTGGATAAATACACTGGAAAAAGCGACATAAACTGCAACTAACTACTGACTGTTGTTAATAAATTGTAAAAATTCTTACCGTGTATTTATGTACCACATGCTATTGAGTATGTTAAAAACCCTAGCGTAATATAAAAATGCAAAAGGCAAGCTCTTGCTTTTGCCATTTTAATATGTATTATAAACCTATTACTATTGTACTATAAAGGGTGAGCAAATTATGCTTACTTTACCTCATAAATGTAAAAATGAATGTTGTTTGTTACACAATAATTAAGAAATGGGTTAAGAATGTATTTTGATAAGCAGGAACTTGAGAAAGATTAAATTATATCTTGCACAGCCATAACGGAACTGGAAATAAAATGTTGGTTCATCGGTTTGTACTGTTACCTTAATACTTACATACTGTACTTAATAGATTAATTAGCTAGAAATCAAAGTTGCTGTATTACTGCTTATACGAATGTACCACGTGAAAATCCCAAGACCTTTCTAAATGTTTTATCTAAATATATATTTATTACAAACGTCTTACATACTAATATAGTCAAGCTATATGCCTAATAAGCCAAGATGGGAAAGTTTGAAATGCAATGTGCACAAAAATGATTTCTTTAGAAAATGTTGTCACTACCATGTTGGTGTTTACTCATTTCCCCTGACAAAATGGTTAGAGTTTCCTAATACTTTTGTCGTCACCAATATAGATGCAAATATACATTATTAATTCACAGCCGAGACATCAATTGAACAGTATTTAAGCTTCAACAGCTCTACTTCTAGAACATTACAAACAATAATAAATCTGCTTTTATTTACTTAAACTATTTAGTTATGACGCTTTTATTACGACTGCAATATAAATCAAATAATAACATTATTATTAAAAAATTGTTCATTTCACAGTATAAATATCTACGATCACTTAATAAAGCTGGACTACATTCTTGTTTCGCGTAAAAACTTTCACGTCCTATTTACTCTTCTTGCTCTAATTGATCAAATTGCGCTGGCCTTTTTATGGTCCTTCAACATCATAACGGACAATTCTAAGTTTGTCATTTGCATTTCATTACGGCATATTTTTTCGTTGCTCCTTTTTGATAAATCGTTTACCCTTAGCTAACTATCTATAAGTTAAATTAGGTACTCAATGCTGGCTTTTCCTCTTCACCCGCTTCCAAATCGATTACATCTGCCTCCGAAAGTCCATTCTTGTCCAGTCTATAAACTTGTGCCTTTTTAATTCCTAATACCGACGCCCACTGGTATGCTAACAAGACAAGAAAAAATATAACAACCCATTTCATATCCAACAATGCATTCTTCTCTCATCTCGTTTTTGAATCCATATATCAACAACAATTTCTCATACCTGGTCTACTCAATTCTTCCTCCTCTTTCGATTTCAAACCGTACGTCACTGGCCAATGTTTATTCCCTTGATAAAGTTGATACATCACAAATCCAAAAGCATTCCAAGCACATATCATATACACCACCGATAGCTTTTCTCTTATCGACCAAGCTCGGTCTTCTGCCATAGGATGCATCCGTCTTCGTATCCACCTCCGTATGAACCTGGGTGTCCTGAAGAACATTTTAAGATACCTAAATTACGACTCCTGTTCTTTCCCAGGTCCAACGTCCTCTCTCCAAACTCTCGTTAAACCTGCAAGTAATTAAATCAAAATCCACACTTAATTTTTATCTATTAAATAATACATTTTACATTCCAAATTTTAAAACCAGATAAACTTAAACGTAAGCGCTCCCCCACCAACGTACATTACAACCCAGCGTTTTAGATAAA
>JAHZNG010001298.1:0-32437 GCA_027744375.1 Orchesellides sinensis | reverse complement strand
GTGTAAAAGTCATTTGGGAAAATCCCAGACAAACGCATTCTTGGAACATGCCTTTTATTTTGTATTTTGCTCTGTTGCTTACCACGTTGCAAACCTAGGTTTTCATTATTGCAATTGCAATATTTAGCTGGAAATATTTACGCATCAAAATAATAAAAATCCTCTCTGTAAAAGAAGTAATTGTTTGCCTGCCTTAATTCATACAGTTTCTGAAACAATGAACCTGTATTTTAAAAGCTGTTATATTATTAACCTTTTGACAAGTGTCATTTTTATTGTTGGCTTTCTGGCAACTCCCTATCAAACTTGTAAGTCTGATATCTGTATTTAATAGTCGTTTTCGTAATCCTACTTAAATTTTTAGTATTTATCTACAATTACATATACACTGTCTAAACTTTAACGTGAAAGGATTACTGCAATCTAACAAATAGCTGCCTGTTTAGCCTTGATAGTTTGGGGAAATCCCTAACTTTAGTCGGAAAGAAAATTTTCTATGTAGTTTGAAGTATGCATACCTTTGCTTTAAATGATTAGCGGATACAACTAACCTACTCGGTATTCTGTCATGAGCATTTCTACACGTCTTCTTTTGATTTCTGTCTTAGCTAGAGACTACTGTTCAAACAGGTGTGTAGTTTTTTGTGAAATACTTAGGAAGTCTCATTATTGCCGTCATTATAGATGTAATTCGCAAGATGAATGCTGCAAAAAAGAAAAACCACCTTCACCTATGCAAACGTAGTCATACCGGCATATTGCATGAAGCTCTCAGACATTTTATACTGGAAATATGTGTGTACATGTACAATTTAATGTTATAAGTACACACATATACTTATCTTGAATATGGCACAATAATGAACGCAAGTAATGATAATTTACTATCATTTTTGCATCATTCCTTAAACTTCTTTACATATAGGATTATAAATCCTGACTAAGGATAAATGTAACACAAGGATCATCATGAAAACTCAAGGTGAAGTAAAATGGCTCTCGAGTAGGCTTTTTTGTCTAGATAAAAGCAAATTCTCATTGAATATTATATATGTCATCATCACGCTATAACATCAGCAGATAGCTTTCTTATTGTCTTGTGCACACTATATGAAAAATTTTCTCATGGAAAATGACGAATGAACCTTGTCGGAAATTACTCCAGACTTTAAAACCACTGTAAACGCCAACACTGGTCTGATGATCAAACACATTCATACGAACCAACTGGAAATACCTACATGTGCTTCATAAGAAGAAACAGGTTCCATGGGATTCTGTTCTGCTCCTTCGTGAGCCCAACAACTTTTTCCTTTATAATCGGGACATAAGCAACTCATTGTTTGCATTTGTCGACAATCCTTGTCCATGAGATATCGCGTCGCAATCTCGGAGTGACAGTGTGGCATGATTTTTCTCTTTTGTGTTTAAAAGTGTTACTAAACGTTTTAAATTGTTACCCTAACAAAACAAAGTAATACATTTTTCATTTCTAAGCTGAAAAGGTTAGTATACTGCTATTTATAGTAAAGTATCATTTTTACATGTTACATTTGAAGGATTATCTAACGTTATTCAATAAAAAATTGCAAATCCCGGTACAAATATTTACTGCGATAGTTGCTTAATTAGTCCTAAAATAAACAAACCCAATCTATTTCCAAAATTATAGAGGCAATGCAATTTTTCAATTAATGTCAATTGTTTAGAGTTTCAGGATATACATACATACATTTATGCTTGTATGCATTGACAAGAAGTACATATATTTCATGGGCGAAATAGCTTAAGTAAACTCGTAGTAAATAGTGATGGTGTTAAACAATAGAACAATACAACACCTTCAATTCAAATAGTGAATAGATAGAGCATTCGCAAAAATTTCTGTTCACGGACATTTTTGCGATAAATAGTCGGTTTATAGAAATTAATATCGTTGCTTCTAACGTTTCAACAATTGATGTAGCAGGACTGATAAGAGTTCTCCAATTTTTCACTGTCAATCTGATGATTGAACTGTAAGTTGGTAAATAGACAAGCAAAGTCATAATCCATAATCGTATTCAATATGGGGTCATGCATGAACCAGTTTTCATCATCAGTAATATTATAGGAGACATCGATTGTGTATTTTGTAAAAAACCTGAATTATGTTAATTTCAGTTTTTGTTAAAATAACCCTATTTAGAATAGTTAAAACGCTTGTTTTAGGTGTTAAATTACATATAAAACATTTTTTAGAAATTTCAGTATATTTTTGAAATTTTGTAGTGTCAGCTTAAATTTTTTTTAGGAAACTAATTATCAAATATTTTATTATGCAAATTGTGTCGTTTTATGCATTTGATCTACTCAAGTAATTGCTTACCGAACATTGACAACAGAGATCAATTGGTTGGTAGCTTTTAGTACAATAGAGTTTTCCCATTATTTCACCACGCAAAGCACTATAAAAAAGTTACGTAGCTAGCAATAAGTATGTTACGTTAGTTCACTCACCTTTTATTAGTCTTCATATTAAGTAGTATTTATGTTTATAACAATTTATTGATTTTTAAGTTATGTTGCATAAAATGTACATATCTGCACGTTCGTTGTAATGTTGTAGTTAAAAAATCGATCAATCACACAATGGAGACATTACGATTACGTTTTCTTGTGCTCGCATTAAAGTCAAAAGTAGGGAAACCAATGGGTTTTGGATAATTTATCATCAGACCTACTGGCGACAGACAGGAGAGAAAACCTACAATAAACAATTTCGTAAACAAAATAAGTTCAGATGAATTATTCAACGGTCAGCTCCACTACCATTCACATGTTCGTATTGACAGACACAGTTAGCATAATGCAAACAAAAATTCTAAAGGAAACGTTTACTTGTTAAAGTGCCATGTACATGAGAATATTGAGAATATATCTCTGGAAGTTTAAAAAAGTGGTTCTGGTTCCAAGATTCTTTCCCCGTTACGAAACATCGCTGCTCTGCATTTTCCTGATTTCAAGGCCTTCCTCTTTAATTCCGGCAGAGAAATAATTTTGCTTGCTTATTTGCTCTTAACAAATAGCAGTAACATAAATTTTATTTAGAGAACTTGTCTACAATTTTCGCACAGTTCTTGCAGAGTTAAGGTACATACATATACATAAGCAATCACTGTCATATTTCTGGCATTGCAATGATAAGAACACACGCTCAGCTTACAAAACATAATGCATTTACAAAAGCCTATGTAAAGCGTGGTTTTAAGAAAAGCACTGGAATTCATCAATTCCAGTTTTTGTTGATTTCCTGTTAGATATTTCCTTTGTATACTTTCATGTAAGATTGCGTAATAACCTGGATATTCACACAGGATAAGCCAAGGTTTTAGTGATACCTTTAGAGATTTTTAATTTTCTAGAATTTTCCAAGTTTTATCTTTGTGTGCTAGATAGTAAAAGTTTCATTTCATCAGACATCTACAGTCTAATGTAAATGCATAATTGTTTTCAAAATCAAGTTGAGACGTCATATTGAGCTTTCAGGTTCCCACCGTGAAGCGACTGTATTTAATATCATGGTGTGGTTGGATGGGCAACGGGCAATTAAAATTATCTTGATTTTTTTCACATGATTTTAGTTTTTAGTCCTTTGCATAACGTTTTGCAATATGTCTATAAAGGTGTATACATATTATATGCATGCCGGTTGGGTAAAGTAGCAACTTGAACTTGCGTGTACGCTGAAGGGTGCTCTGCTAATCATTTGAGAACCTGCCTTTGACAAGTTTTTTTTGCTTTCATAACTGTAATTATCGATATGTTTAAAATATAGATTAAAACAGTTATCAGCATGTTCGATTCAAATGATTTAATTAAATAAGTATCACTGCGTTCGTGTCCGCAGCTTAAGTGAAAATATTTGTACTTCAAAATGAAATTATTGATTAATCAAAATTTGCTTGTAATTTGTCTTTATTTGACTGTTGATTTGTCCTACCAGTGGATTCGTAAAATTCCATAGCATTCGCTATGCTTTGTATGTTATAATACTTAAGAACATTATTTTGTAAGTTTGTTTGTCCTGGAATAGATCTGTAAAATTTTTACGCATTTTATTTTTCTCTTATCTTACAAACTGTTTTATGTCTTTTTACCGTTGCTTTGTTGCTAGGAGTTATCGAACCTTAAAGAATCACATCAATAATCAAACAAACAAACAAACAATCAAACAAAAGTAGGCTCAATAATGGGGTTTTTATATTTACCTATTAGTTACATGTACATATGGATGCATGGTCATGCTACTCCATGTGTTGGGAATGTTGGTTCTTTGGAAACACTTTTTAATCCTAACCATCCTCAATTTACTAGTCTTTGTTCCCAGATTCCCATAACATGTAGGGTTATATCTATGCTGTGTAGCCCATGAGTTGTTATAACTTTAACCAATAACATAACACATCTAATTAAGTCCCTAAAAATCATTGATGGCATGTTAGCACATCATTCATATGACTAGCAGGTGCAGAGTTATAGTTAAATAATGTTTTTATGATTCGGTGACGAGACTTATAAGTTAAAAAGGTATTATCGAAAAAGATATTAACAAAAAAGTCTTAAGACAAAGACATTGAAGACATTGAATCCTAATATGTATAATATTTGAATAGGTTTTGAAAAACATATTTTTGGTTACCTAACCTATTTTTATGGGTTATATAATCGCATATGTTTGATTAGCTAACCTATTTTTATAGGTTATACAACCGCATATTTTTGGTTAACTAACCAATAATAAACCGACCAGAATATTTGTTAAATGTCCATTTTTCTGCTAGAATACTACAAACACCGGTGATACAATATANATTTTTCTGCTAGAATACTACAAACACCGGTGATACAATATAAATAGACCAATCGCTAAAATCGATTGGTCACATCGTGATTTTAATTAAATCGCGATTGTACTCACGTCCTAATTTTAACTAAATCGCAATTCTAATCACATTGTAATTTCAATTACATCGCGATTGTATCCACGTTGTCATTTTAACTGAATCGCGATTCTAATCACATGGTGATTTAATTTTATTTCGATTCTAATCACATCCTAATTTTAATTAAATCGGGATTCTAATCACATCGTGATTTTAATTAAATTGCGATTCTAATTACGTCGAACTTTTAATTTAATCGTGATTCTGGTCACATAGTGATTTTAACTAAATCGCGATTCTAATAACTTCAATAGGATGACTAACTGGAATAAGATCTGGGGGCCAATATGAGTAGGATCTGGTGGCTAACTTGAAAATTACCTTAATTAGTTTGACTTGAACATGATAGTATTAAGTGTAATAAATATTTTATGATATATAAATAATATGCATCTGTTAATTAATTATACTTTAGGATTCAATATTTTCCCATCGTAAGATCTTTTTGTTAATACCTTTTTTCTAAATACCATTTCACTAAAAGATCTGTTGGCTCACAACGTGAATTTATATGCTTGAAATCATAAACTTAATCGCTAATTCTCCAGCTTCCACTTGGTGGTTAGCTTGGAAACATTGTACGTATGCATACAAGAGATTATTTACTGACAAATTTACAAAACCAATTGAAACATTGTTCTTACTTAAATGCATGTAAAACATACTAAGGAGCATATACAGGAGAGGTTAACCTTGTGTGAGTTTATCTTTTTTATTATTTAAAACATGATTTGCTCTAGTCATATACATATAAACAAAACAACTCTTATGCAACTTGCCGAATCTGGTCCATGATTATTATTTTCCCCACCTTTCTTGTCATTCCGAGAATATCACGCCATAGAATACTGTGTCAAGCCCCATTTTTCCCATTACACGTTCTTACATGTTGCCACACATTTTTGAAAGGTCAGCTATTACTTATTACTGCACCAATTTTTTTTGTACTGGTCAGACGTGTGTCGGCTGACTAAAATATCCTCAATAACATTCGGTATTCTCATTTGGTAAGTTTTCTTTTTTTAACAAGCAACTTTCCAAATTCATACTGACTTATTACGTTACCCAAACAACTTTCCATGCATGACGTAACTACAAGCTTCAATGTTTCAACTTTGTTGCAAATAACGTTCCATGCATGAAACACTCAAAGTCATACATTACATAACTTATATGATGCATTTGCTATCCTTACAATTGTTCAGTTGTTCCATGCATTTTTGGTCATGTCATATTCACATGTGGACTACATGGCTTCAAGTATGCGTTTTTAACATAGATTTCACAAAGATGACGATGACAAGGTTAAATTGTTGACTAGAAGTACTTAACGCGTAGCGTAAATAGATGGGACGTTTTGTTCCAACATTATCATCATCAATACATTTTTTTATCATCCCTTTCCATATCCATCGTTTCACGTGTTGTCCAAAAAACGCTGTGGGAACTGAAGAGGCTACCTCTTATGTCACGTGCTCAGCATATTAAAAAAATGTAATGGAACAACTGAACAATTGTAAGGATAGCAAATGCATCATTCGTTTCACGTGTTGTCCAAAAAACGCTGTGGGAACTGAAGAGGCTACCTCTTATGTCACGTGCTCAGCATATTAAAAAATGTAATGGAACAAGTCGCAATAGTATGAAAATTATCTTTATTGGTTGGCATAACCCATAATGGTTTTAAGTAGAGAACAATTTTTTTGGTCTTTGTTGTATAACGTAAAATGTAAATAGTCATCCGGTTTGCTCATCCTTCGAAGAAACAAGTCAAAAAGCCACAAGCTTGGGATTTTTTGTTGTATTTGCGTAATAGCATAAGACACATAGGAGCAGTTGTAGTAGCGTCGTGCGAGGGAGTGTGCCGAGCCGGCAAAGTGGATTTGCCACAAGCTTGGGATTTTTTGTTGTATTTGCGTAATAGCATAAGACACATAGGAGCAGTTGTAGTAGCGTCGTGCGAGGGAGTGTGCAGAGCCGGCAAAGTGGATTTGACATATAGCATTTTGGGTACCTTGTTTACTTGCATAGCTTTCGCGTAGCTGCTGGCTGGTCACACGTGCTTACTTTTTATTTCCATTTCGTGATTTGGTTTCAAACGGAGCAAGGCACAGGTGACGACGTTGAATTAGGTTTGAAATTAAGAGGATTTAATTTGATTGGATAATTAGTTGAAATAAGTGATTTTTTAAAGGATACAAATTTTAGTGGATTAGAAAGGGTAATAATTAAGGTTATGTTTTAAATGGGGTTTGGGGTTGGTTAAAAAGGTATTGTTTGACAGTCAGCTGATGAACAGCTGATGCTAATATGGTTTTCTTTTGTTGTTTCTTGTGTTAACAGGTGAGCTTCGTGCCCAAGCTTTGGCCATGATTCGCAACTCGTTGAAGCCGCAGGAAAATGGTCATTCTACGAGAGGCGAGCATTTGGATAACATTCCACACATCTTTACTGTTCTTGGAGCGTCTGTAAGATTATTTGACTTCTTGTGGGTTTGGAGTGTGAACATGTGTGATGAAATGTGGGGTTGTCATGAATGCTTTTGGTTTGATTATTTGCAGGGTGATTTAGCCAAGAAGAAGATCTACCCCACTTTGTGGTGGTTGTACCGGGATGGTCTGCTTCCAAGTGTGACTTGGTTTGTTGGATATGCACGAACAAAGATGAGCGTTCAAGATGTGCGAGCCAAGTGTGACCAATACATGCAGGTATTGAAATATGGGCAAAATTATTATTGAGGTTCCTTTGATGCAGGTTTCAAATGATTGATTGTTACTGAAAGAGGGATAAAATATTTTTTAGGTGAAGCCAGATGAGAAGGAGATGTACGAAAAGTTCTGGGAACTCAATGAGTACGTTGCTGGGAGTTATGATGCTCGCCGTGATTTCGAACTTTTGAATCAAGAAATTTGTAAGAAGGAGAAAACTCTTTCTGCAAATCGTCTCTTTTACCTTGCTTTGCCCCCTTCTGTGTTTGAGACTGTGACGACCAACATTCGCAACACTTGTATGGCAACCAGGTATGCAACTTCAGGATAATTTTGTTAATGTTTACTGGAGAAGGGAGGATATATGTTTATGACTTATGATTTGCTAAACGTCTCTTTTTCGATTGAATGTGTTAGGGGATGGACAAGGGTCATTATTGAAAAGCCGTTTGGAAAAGATTCTGACTCTTCTGCACAATTGTCCAATCATCTTGCTTCCCTATTTAAGGAAGAGCAGATTTACCGAATTGACCATTACCTTGGGAAGGAAATGGTGCAAAATCTGATGACTTTGAGGTAATCAATGATTATTTGGTATTCTAGTTTGTTACTTGTTGAATGTTAATGCAAGTTGGATTTATTAAAATGTTAGACGTACTGACTAAACTATATAGCAATAGAACTAATTTTGCTCCTTTGGCATGTATTTCAGGTTAAAGTACTCAAGAGTATTAAGCCACTCGAGATTGATGATGTTATCATTGGGCAATATATCGGAGATGTTGATGGAGAAGGAGAAGCTACGAAAGGGTACCTAGATGATCCTACTGTTCCCCAAGGTTCAGTCACTCCAACCTATGCTCTTGCAGTTTGTCACATTAACAACGAAAGATGGGATGGAGTTCCGTTTATACTCCGGTGTGGAAAGGGTAAAAATCTCTCACTGTCTACATACCAATTTTCATAGAATTGTTTTTATTAGTTGTTTTAATGCTGATTTCTTGTACACAGCTCTAAATGAAAGGAAGGCTGAAATTCGTGTCCAATACCATGATGTCCCTGGTGATATTTTTGGAGGACAAGCAAAACGAAATGAGCTTGTCATTCGTGTGCAGCCCGGTGAAGCAGTGTATGTCAAACTAATGACAAAAACTCCTGGAATCAACTTCCATCTTGAAGAAACTGAACTCGACCTAACGTATACTAACCGTTACAAGGTATGATATCTACTATAAGACGTGTATAATTGTTCTCCTTGTAGCATGTAACTTAAAAATGTTTACTATTTTGTTCCTTACAGGATGTGAAGTTACCAGATGCTTACGAGCGCTTGATTTTGGATGTCTTCTGTGGTTCCCAAATGCATTTTGTCAGATCAGATGAATTAGCCCAGGCATGGAGGATTTTCACTCCTCTTCTGAAAAATATTGATAACGGAATGCTGACACCGATCCCTTATATGTACGTTAATAGTTCATACGTACATATGCATACGAATGTCTTTTTTAAAAGATATTCAGTCGATTTCGTGTTTGTATAAGAAAAAATAATTTTTAACTTAATTTTTTAAACACACAGATATGGCTCAAGAGGGCCAGCCCAGGCTGATGAACTGTGCGACAAAAGCAACTTCAAGTACTACGGCTCGTACAAATGGCCAGGTCACAAACTATAATTGACCACCGACCTAGTTAGTATTTACCCCCAGTATCGTTCAGCTCTTGCTTCTATCAAACTCTGAAACTCACAAACATTACGATAACAAGTATATGCTTAAAAAACTTTAGTCCAGATAAATCTATGTACGATTCGCACTTCTACTATTACATTATGTAAACCTTAAAGTATCTAAATTATTATGAGAAATACTATATTTGGTTGTGATGCTGATGCTGGACAACATTTACCACACAAAAAATCCTCAATCTTGATATTCCTAAACACATTTTCTCAAAAACAAGAGCATGTATAACGCAGTGAATAAGAATTAAGTATAATAATTGTAACTTTAAATGAAATCTCTTTATTAAATGCTGTGATCAAAGAATTCTAATAAAGTATAATCGTTTAGTAAAATTAATGCACAAAAGTTAATATTTCACTTTTTTTACAGTGCTGTTCATATTTTGGGTCACACAATATTATCACACTACATATTATTTCTCATATGCAAATATGCATATTTCTCATCCATATCAGTCAATTATCACAATATTTCGCTTCGCCTCATACATGGCTAACGTAATTATTTGGGGGGTTTTCGAAGGAACCGGCATATCCTCTATTACTTTAATAATACAAATATCTGTAAATAACGTGTCCCGGTGTGGTCACCAGAAGTTCAGATGAAATTTAATATCGGGCCTGCTATTTGATGGGAGGACGCTAGTTAAATAAAATAGGAAGCGTTTTAGTCAGATACAGCATTTTGTATTACTGCCTTTGTTCACCGGTAGGTTTTTGAAATATTGAATTTTAAGGATATATACATACATTCTCTTATTGCCCCTCACAGCTTTACTCTATGGTTTCAAGAAGGAGCGCAAATTTCGTTGTTTGATTTAGACTCTTCCTTTTTTATACAATAGGATATAACACATACCTATACACTAATTCAGATGACGTTTTAAGCCATTGCCATATATACCATCAACCATATAGCAGTGTTTAAAAGGCATCATTCATTCTAAATCCGTCAGACAGTTCAAAGGGAAATCAAAAAAAGAGTTTTTTCTGTGTCAGTCTCATGGATTTAATTTAATCCTATCTATATTTTTAAATTTAATATTGAAAAATGTTTTGTAAAATTAAATAATAAGGCTAGTATTGCATGAGAAGGTTTTTTGTCTTGTTAATTTAATTAATTAAGTGATTAATTAGTTTAGTTGTGCTTCACAACCACTAAAGCCAACCAAACATGAGTGACCAGTTCAGGAAGGTTGAGCAATACTCACCAAAGTCCTCGCCGAGGGGGTCACGCTCACCAGTGGTTCCCAGGCAGGACTCTATGTTTAGTTGAGCTTCACAACCACTAAAGCCAACCAAACATGAGTGACCAGTTCAGGAAGGTTGAGCAATACTCACCAAAGTCCTCGCCGAGGGGGTCACGCTCACCAGTGGTTCCCAGGCAGGACTCTACAGGAACTTTGAAGGCGACCATTTCCTTAGGGAAGAATCCATCTATAGTTCACACAGGGCCCTTTTATCTTATCAAGGAGCCTCCAAGTAAGTTTTTAAAAAAAATATTGTTTTGTTTCTTTCATTTTAATTTAAAGGGAAGGGTTTCAAATTTTAGTTTGGAATGAATGATTAATTGGGATGGATGATTGTTTTTTTAAAGCTGAAAGTGAGCTGACTGGTGCTACAAATTTGATGGCGTACTATGGTCTCGAACATTCGTACAACAAGTCGAGTGGAAGGAAAGTGAGGGATACGTTGTCATCCTTTCTGCCTAATCTTCCTGGTCAGATTGACAGCCCTGGGCATCTAGATAATAGGTAAACATTTATTTTGTGGCTGGTTACAAATGGTGAAATTAAGGAAATGATTGTGGAATAATTGTTGGTAAATTTCTATGTAGTTCTTTAAGATCTGTTATTGACAAGCCACCTATTGGAGGAAAGGAGCTTATACCGTTATCTTCAATGCAGCTTTCAGGCTTCCGATTGCATCCTGGCCCAGTAAGATAACGACAGTATTTTTATAATTTTGAAAAAGTAGAGCTTGATAAGCGGATGAGAAAATCGATTGGTAAAGCAAGCTAAGCAAGTATGACTATGTTACTAAGTACTATGTTTCTGTTAAATTTTAGTTACCAGAGCAGTATCGCCTCATGAACCAGGTTCCACAGAAGAAGAAGCACAAGCATAAAAAGCATAAACATAAGCCAGGGGATACACCAAGTCATCAGGAGTCGGCGGCGACATCCGATGTGGCGTCATCAGCAGAGAAAAAGCACAAAAAGCAGAAAAGACATGATGACGATAAGGAAAGAAAGAAGCGAAAGAAGGAGAAGAAGAAAAAGAAGCAAAAACATAGTCCTGAGCATCCGTCAAGTTCGTCTCATATTGATATGTAAACGCATTAGTGAAGGCAATTAAACAGATTCTCAATATCTCGTTCGTTTTTTGAATTTATATAGTTAAGTGTTTGTTATAAAATGCTGACAAAAGACGTCAAGAGAGCGTTCAAAATGTTTAAAACCTTGCTAATTATTACTCATTACTTACTGTATGGTTGGGTTGTTTGTAGAAGCCATATAATTTAGTAATATGTTGTTTTATAGCTATATATTTTAAATTATTAATATATATACCCATAATCGCGTCAATAACTAAATACGTATATATTATTTTATAGGAAGCTAGACAAAAACATAAAATGTAATAATTTTATCCACATTTAGATGTTATCAGCATGCTGGCTGAATACAAAATTAATAATATGTATTCATGTGTTAGAGTTTATAAAATGAAGCACTAGTGATTGAAAAATGTTTATTGGGAAATGCAATTATGTATCACCTCGCCTTGTAGTGGCTTTAAATGCATGTATTTAGCATTCAGACAGAAATGTTGTAACCTTGAAAGAAAACAGAAAAGACCTTGGTAAAAGTAATAGGACAGATGTATTGTTATTAAATTGATGTCAATTATCACATATTTGACCAACCTTTTGCACAGTTTATTTCATATCTTTAATTAATACTGCACTACATATCACTGCATTCTCATCGTCTTGACAAATTAATTTTATAACAATGCTGAAATTGTTGACCTTGGAGAGGCAGTATCCTTTATTGTTACAGTTGACAGTTTCATATATTCATTAAAAGAATTTCCCGACACATTTAATAGCCAATTTAACTGCTGGGTTTTTACAAATCAATTTCAAGCGTTGGCATTCGATGAAGAACCCAACAGCTTTAAACACCTGAAGTAATGTATCAGATTTCAAAAATTTTATTGAATATTTTCCGAATACAACTCATTTCTATTTTCACTATATATAGTCTTCATCATATACCGTATCAACATTGTTCTCCTCAGTAAACCCAGACCCATTTTGCGTGCAGTGAAAAGCAAGCACCCGGCATATCGCATGGCAACGTGGGCATCACAAAGACCAATATGAAAACAAAAACAAGGTAGCAAATGCATGACTCAAACGTAAAGGAAAAGAGAGAAGTGACCAGTTACGTGTTTAAAGTCTTGTTCATTAAAGTTAAAAATTAAACTGTCACCATGCATAAGATAATTAATACACTCCATACAAGCTTTCACAATTGATCGGTGCATTTGCATGCATATTGTTGATTCAAGTTGAAAAGCCACATTAGTTGCTTGTGTGACAACGTAAGAACCCTTAAAATCCACACGACGTCATTTAACATGAAAATGCTTCGGAATAGTTACCTTATAATACTAGGACTGCTCGTGCATTATTCAACAGAAATAGTAATTGTTGAAAAATCTGAACCCCTCTGTAACAATAAAGAGAATCAAGTTTGTGTTGGTAAAGTAGGATTTTATTACGCGTTGGGTAATGGAACATGGAATATATCCCTAACAGAAGGAGAAAACTTGGAAGAACGGGTATCATTTATAGCATCCCTATTAAATGATATCTGCCCTGCGTCAGCATCCATCAACGCCTCCCATTGTACAAATGATTGCTGTTTCTGCGAATTGGTAAGTTCTGTATGCATGTGTTCATGCAAATAATTTTTCATATGCAAGATAAAAATGTCAATGCCAGACAGTCGTTAAAAGTTACACATTCTTATTAAATCTTGTTTTTGTATGGCACTTTTAGGGGTTTACACTTCCGCGTCATCCAGTAACCAATCGATTGTTGATGCCTGTGGATCTTTCCTGCAAGAACGAGTTGTATGCTGCACAGTTGAACTATGAAAACTGGCATCCAATTAGAAAGCTTAGGCAACAATGCAAAACTGACGAATTCATTCGTCTCTCCTTTCTCTGTGTGTCGCTTGACAACCTAGAAGAATTTGACTACACATACAACAATCCTCAACGCTTGAATAAGGAATCATACTACGAAAACGTTCGTGCCAAAAGATCCAGCATGAGTTGGAGAAACACTTCTTCCGTGGCAGCAAGAATGGAGATAATTAATAGGGGTGCCAATGACAAGTAAGCCAAGTTGCTTTCATGAGGTAGATTTTCCTAAAGGTTATCATAGAGACGACGATATATGTTTCATGAATTGTTGACTACATGTTTCAAAAAGATGAGACAGTCAAGATGTTTTTGTGTAGGAATAATAATAAGTCTCGACCGCTGGGAGATCTCAATGTTAGCATTGGCAAGGATGGCATCAACAATGAAACAAAGGAATTGGATGGGATTGTATACAGACTGAGGACGGATGTTGATCAGGCCATGGACCATGTTTCAGTGGAGTTCAACCCTGTGAACAATAAAACCGTTCATTTCTCAGGTAAATTGTAATTCCTTAATACAATTTTATTCGACCGTTATTGCCGAGTGGAAAGATGAGAGTTAAAAATCATATAAGATGTTGATAGTTGATACAAGCTAGAAAATAAAAGCGGTTCAGGAAAAATTGTTTGCTCAGGCTAAAGGATTGATTTTACGTTGAAGACATATGGCGTTTTGAATAATTTTTAAACTGTTTCTTCACTTTGTGTTCTTTAAAGTAATTTATCTTGAACATTTATTTCGATTTTAATGTATTCTTTTACATAGTAACATTCCGAGCGAGACAAACATAGACACATAAATTTGTGAAGTAACATAAAATGTAATGTTCCAGTTTAGTATCTTTATTTAAATTTTTAATATAAGTTGTAACTATGAAGTAAGTACTAATAGTGATTAGCCATATTTGTAGTGGACACATAGAGCATTTCACATAACATCAGCTTAAAAACGACCTCAACATTTAACACTAATGATAAAATTAACCTTACGGGTGATGATCACGAAACATACTTGTGTGCTACATGCTAAATAATCATTTTTAGTTATCATACTATATACCGAACACATGAACATGTTATGTGCAAATTATTTTTAGAATTCTTTATATAATACTTAATAATCGATAATGTCAAGTAAATTGTGTTGCTTTTAGGTACATTAATGATATGGTTGAATTACATAACTGCAGCAGTTGCTTGTCACTATAGAGTCGTAACATGCATGTGTGAAATGCAGGATGGAATTTGTGACTTAATACACATTTTTAATTTGAGATATAAATACATAGTATAATCATAATTAATAATTACGCATAAAGTTAGCTCATCTAAACATAGTTTGAAATGTTCTCTTTGATAAACTGAGATTACACATGAAACGGCATCGGTTTAGTCATTTATCCAGGCATACGCACAAACTCGCAAAATTTCAGATTAAATAGCTTTCTCACAAGTGCAAAAGAGCAGTAATTAACAATCGGTGACTGACTACCTTATTTTAAAAAGAACTTTTCGCTTAACTAACTAGCACCTCATTTTCAGACAACGACCAGTAGAATTATTTGTATGCCCTTTTTCTGTATAAAAATATAAGAAATTCACTTGTACCGATTGTGAGGTGCTAGTTAATACAGCAATTTTTGTTCAGTTGCGTTATCCACACTTTGTGTAGTAATTAAAAAATTGTTATCAGCACACAGCTTAATGCAATTAGTAATTTTGATATCATTAAGCATTTCCAGGATATTCTCTTACAAACATTCCGTGCAGTACAATATTCACTTTTAGGCAAAGTTAATTTAGTGCTGAAATAAAGGTTTAGATTCCTATAAATACATTTACATTGTTACTTTGGTTACAACACTGACATTGTTACGTGTCTATGTGCTGATTTTTCATACACTTTTATATGCAATTGTATACACGACCGTGGAAAGTCTCCTCAGGACCTGCTTTCACTCTGTCGTACCTTACTATTTTTTACTTAGTTTTACTACTGACTAATTGTCCATACTACGCTAGCAACCATATAGCTCTACTAGGCAAACTTTTCTTTTTACTATCGCCCCCAAATTAAAGACTTCAGTTCTCCTGTCTTGTACTGAATAAATCTCAAGCTGAATGTTGGAGTTCTGTTATTTTTTATAATTTTACTGTGAGTTCCTTTAATGTACTTTCGGTATTCAGTATCAAGGTAACACCTTTCACTATAGTATATTTGACTTTAACGCGTTTTCATCAAAGCTCGCTCAAGTCAATCACTCCAAATGGCATGTAACGCAATATTTGTATATGCTGAAATAACTGCCGTATGACGGCCTTTTTCTTTCCAAGATGTGAGTTTTATGATTAAAGGTGTTCTTTGAAAAATTGATTCATGATAGGACGAAAAAGCAACAAGCGATTGAAACGCTTTACGTTCCTATAGAACGTCTTTGATGCAAAAAAACATGCAACAAAATTATGTTTTAGGCTTCCTTAGCTTTTTAAAAAATGCTTTTTAACATTCTGTGATAACACTTCGTTCCCCACGTGCGTACAACCTTTTCTATAGATATGCAAATTATAGTCACGCCATGGATAATAATATCTTGCGATTGCGTTGTATCAATGCTGGATATGAATTACGTATGTATACATACCTATCTACATTACTATATTGCATCCTTTACACTGATCATGCTTTACAACGTGTATATGATAAATGAATACGAGCATAAATATGCCATGTCATTCATGGATAAAAGAAAGATGTGATATGAGGATGAAAGTCCCAAACATGTTTCATTTTGGTTAGCGGCTTTCCTCATAGTTGATTGACGGCTTTGGAATCTTCCTCTCTTTCACTGTCTGACTCCGGTGAGCAGAATGAAAGGGTTAGTCTGTCAGCACCGTACTACATGAACAAAGAGGTTTTGTTTGTAGTGTGAAACGGTTACCTGACTTGAAAGAGTATATGTGGTTATTTCACAGTGAGCTTGTGGTAATAATATTTTTATGTAAAACTATTGTATGACGAATGAAAATGCATACAATAACTATATAACATGGGCACAATACATATAATCTTAAAAGTACCTAACATAATGGAAAGAAACCCCAAGTTAATAAAACCTTAAAACTTTTTAAAATGTACTATATCGATGCAGCAAAATATATGTGCATGAATGAAGTTTTACTGGTGATATGTGTTGAGTAGTGACTGAGTCACTAGACTGAGTCATTTTCTTGGTTGCTTTGTAAAACAACACGATGCGACAGGACTATACAAGCATAATAAAGCATAATTTAGTCATTCAGCATCAAAGACAACGACAAGCATTTTCGAACACATTTATGTCTGCGTGGAATTTGTTTTTAAAAACCTGAAATGAGTTGATATCCTTTTTGATATCACATTCTCATTCGATGAAAACATTTGACCTTTAAAGTGATACTATTTAACTAATGGAAACACAAGTATTTAAATTCCGTTCTGTATTTGGTAAACCTCAATCAAAAATGACACGTCTCCTATGTATATCTTGTACGGTTGGTTTAAAAGAGATGTTTTACATTAGTCAAATTCTCATCGCATCGTTACCAAAAACTTGTCCAGAACGAATAGAGGCAATGACAATGATGGATTATTTTGCAGTGTCCTTGTATAGCATGATGCATTATTACAGTGTGCGTACTAATAATATGTACATAAGAAAACAGAATATACAGCACTGAAAATAAAATTATCATGATTATGGCACGGCTTCCAACAAAGACATGGTGTGCACTGTCACTACAGCAGTCACGATCCAGAGATGGTTAGTATTATAAGTTACACCAGTGGACGCTGTCGGACACGCTTTTTCCAGTGGGGCCTGAAATAAGAGAAAGGGCAAACATACATGGAATTAATCATTTTTGCTCGCTAAAACATTACTTTAAACATAGATGAACCATTATCCAGGAAACTGCAGATTTACACCATATATGCAATTATGAGCTACTCCGAATATGAATTCATGCAATAAATTATACTGTAAACAGGAGCACTAAAATCGATAATATACTTGATGTGTTATCAAAAGAACAAATTGAATCGGCTTGAGATAAAGGAAGTGTGCCAACGGAAATAATGGATTTTTTCTTTAAAATAAGTATTACTCAATACATCATATTTGACTATTTCTTTGTGTAGTAAATTTTCTCGTCATTCTTGTAGAGTTTCTATTATTAGTCAAAGGAATTATTCAATATCTCTCTTGAATTAAAAATAAGCTTTAAAAACACAAATTGCGGGGTGAGATGACGTGTATTCATTTATCGTAAAAATCACAATCACACAAATAAGTGTGACTAAAGGCTTACTATGTCCAAATAGTAACGATTAAATTATACAAAGTAACACTCTCTGATTAGATCAAATGCCTTTCAATGTAGTACATCTATCGTTACCGTCCGAATCCACGAATACTTTATCAATATGCAAAGCTTGGTTTGTATGTGTGTAAGATAGTTCAGTAATACTACTGAACTATTACGTTTGAATGTTCGGGATGAAACCATTTCAGTTCCGTAACGGAAGTACTAAACAATAAGCAACGGGATTGTAAGCATGTCTGCCCGATTTCAAAGTTTTCTTTCATGCCATGCTTTTTATCGAAATTACAATTCACAGTTCTTCAAATCAGTTTCATATATAGATTGTGTGCACCTTAAGCTGACATTTCTTTATGGTCTCGTAAGTTTTACGTAAGCAATCGTTAAATTTTTTACACGGATACACGCCATGTTTGTTGTTTAACCCGCGATATGTACATAATAATATGCGCATAGTTTCCTCTATTCATTTATTCATGGTATATATGAAGGCGTAGAGTTCGCACACTGGTGCATCTCTGCATTGCAAAACTTGGTACTTTCTCCCACTGCTCTCTCCGGTGGAACAAACGGAGACTCTACTCTTTGAAGCGAGATCGTATGAAAAGGGTTTTTGATCATCTGAAATTGGTTTCAATACTTTAAGATTCTTCTCGTATTACATATATAGCTAGTTTTTTTGTGTTAATGTTAAAAATCTGTCAGGATACATCTTCATAACGATATAAACTATATCGCAGACCAGAGGTTTGCAGGTAGTATTGTTTCTGAAACTTTACAGATTACACTTGGGTTTTGTTGTTCGAAGTACCTTTCGAGTAACCCCTGGTTGTTTCCAGTGTTGCCGCTTTCCATTCAATAGTTTAAGTTGCTTTTGGCTTATATATGGCGTAATGCATGGGGAAACACGACCTGGGAAACGCTTACAACTTAAAACACACAGGCTTGTTCCTTGGAGGTTTTTTGGGAAAGGATGTTGGGTGTTACTAGGTTTTAGCCTATCATCTTTTGGTTCGATTTGTATCATACATACATTATGTACTATTGTCTAAAAAGTCCATTGGACAATTGTGTTTTTAATGGGAACATGGCTTTTGTTTTAAACCATGTATCTGTTCGTCACCATGGGTGAACCTTATATTCGTGAAAAAATCGTGTATGGGAAATATGAGTAATTCTTTGTTCATCCAAGTGGCAACACAAATTTTCACACATCCCCTAGTACTCAAACCAGAGGATTTTGGCTTGGAGTCTGGATGATGGGATGTGGTGTGCACGACCACTATAAAATACAAGAAATTTTCACTTGCATTGTGTGTGGGCTTCAGACAAGGCATCATATTTTTCCAATAACAAATATCCAGAGTTGTGGAGATGCTTTTGGGAGTTGTTTCATCGTAACTCTGCACGAACATGCCTATTGACATGACATTTGCACGTTGGATACATAGGATGAGCATGTGTGTACATGCATTGGTCGATACAATGCAATATTTATGACCCAAGAATACTTTTTCTTGTCTGTCACGTCTAGCCAGGCTTGAAGTGTTTGAAATAATTATTTGACGGCAGTAAAAACCCAGGTTCCGCTAGAAAGATGCAGTTTTAGAACCTTTTAGAGAAGGTAAAGAAAGGAAAAAATTTTTATCCACAAATAAAACTGCTTTACTATTTATTGAAAATACGTACTAAGTTTTTGTGCGGCAATCGATTTCCGTTGCAATCATGATATTGCATTTGAAATTTTATAAGCCAGGAAAAGTATGACTTGTCTAAAACGTCCCAACTCACGACGCAGAACTTTAAAATTTATGTCAGCTTTGAAACCTTGGTGTTACTTCATAAAAGCCCTAAGAAAGATGATGTCTACTGACATTCGAAATCATGCGCTCCAAAACTAGATTTAAGATAGTTTTTAAAAGCCTTTCACGGTTCTATTTCCAAATATGAATTACCAAAGTCCGTGCTTTTCCAGTGTAACAAAAGAAAAAGGAAACTCAAAGAAGCAACAGCAGCAAAGATCTATTTTATGTGAGATTACGATCCGCAATCACCGTCGTTCCTCAGCCACGCTAGAAAAAACTTGACGGGATTATACCATTCATATTTTTCAACAAATGTTGCCGTTGCCGTTTGAAAGCTTTCATTCAGATGGTCTTAATCATATAAGCTGCACACAATGAGCTTAAATACTTACTTAAGTATGTATTTTAGCACAAATAATCCATACTAAGCAATAGCCTTTTGTGGACAAGATGCCCAGTGCCTGTCTGATGTTCCTCAAATGCCAGGCCATCATTCTAGTTTAATCGTTTTGAAGAGATGAACCACAAGCTGAAATTTAATGTTCTAAAGAAAATGTTTTCTATGAGATCTGATCTGAGACGTAAAGCCTGCATTCATTCACAAGTCCTGTGAACTTCCTTTGGATTTGATATCTTATTTTATTGTATATGCAGAATTGGTTTTTAGTTTGCAGGATATGAAAATATTTTGTACCAGATTTAGATGACAATATACCTGTGTTCCTACTCATACACAACCATGACGCAAAATCCTCTGAATGATAAATTCATATTGATGTTCTAGCATCGTATGCTAATTTTGTATTTAATGCTTATTTTCAGCGGGGTAGCACCTATCATGAAAACCCCAATTTTTCAAAGAAACAGCATCGTTGTTAAAAAATCTAATAACTATGTAACTTCCGATATATGCATACATAATATGTATTCATATAATATGCCACACATGTTGTAGTCAATACTTTTTGCAAGCATCATAAAATTCACTAGACATTTGATGCATAATGAAATTAACGTAATTATTTAATTAGCAGAATACACATACGCCCGCCTTAAACTTGTGGACGAATCTTAATTTGACCAAGGCGCCGGATCAGCATTACCAAACCTTGCAAAGGCATAGAAAGGCGTTTCATCGTTTCTTAGGAAATTGGTTTGTGTTGTTTACCAAAGTATTTAGTAGAGCAGTAGAGCCACATCCCACACCACAACTAAGACTTAAACAAGGTGACAATGAAAAACATTAAAAAAACAATATTGCAAGCAATATGTGTCCTGGTTCCATGATTTTACGACATGAGGAAACATTTTGTTTACGATAACTGATGACACTGTGTGTTTTTCATCAGAAAAGAAATTATTACATGACCCTATGTATGACAAGGATGGGGATTAATAAAAACTATGTTGTTCATAAAGTTAGGTGGGAGCAAACTTTTTAAAGGGTTTTATACAAAACGCTCTGTTTGTGACAATGTCATGATATGATGTTTTACATTCATGATGTTGCGGACAAGAAATGTTTTGCTTATATAACCTCTGGAAAGCGATTTGTCTTGCTGCTTACTCCAACTTGTCAACGCTACTTTCCTTATTACTTTTTAAAAAGGTGTGGTATGCGGTGGAGCAATTTATTACGTGAAAGTAATAATATGTAGACTAAAACATCTTATGTAAAACGGGCTGCAACAATTTACCCATTTTTTGTATGTAACCGCATTTGCATTTTACTTTCACTTTTTATCGTGCTTCACTTGACAACTGCATAATAGAAGTATGAAAGGTTACCCTTTATTTTATTTATTTGAGTAACTGATACTAAACTTACCTTACTGAGAGTATACTCATGCTGTGGTTTCTTCGTCCAGCAATGGGTTTTCAAAGCAATTTCCCTTGCAGAATCATGTGTAACCACTCTTTGCTGAAGCCATTGCTTATACCATAGAAGATCACAGTCACAGATCAAACGATTTCCTAAAAAGGTGAAATGATATTGTCGTCGTTAATGACAAGTTTTTTGTATTTTGAATTGATAGGAAGTGGTTGTTGAACGACTCATTAGTGCTAATAAAGACCACAAGCAAAGTAAATTAATTAAAAGCATGATACTAGCCGCCTGGAAATGTGATCTGGAATTCTAGACACAAACTAGGTACTTGTATATGAAAACAACATGTTCTTTACATAGTAATTTACGCAACAAAAATAAGTTTGATACGTGTAGGTATGCACATTTGGGAACAAACAAGTATGTTCTCTCATACTACATTCTTCATATGGCATTAATGATGTAAGCGGAAGCACTCATATAAAATAACTACATACAACAACCATGAGAAGAAAGGATAAATGTTTAGTTTGTAACAACAGTTTGAGCTAAGTACATCAACCGTCTAGAACAATAGGACTTACTTGTAGCAATGATTATCTCTATAAGTTTACTGGAAAAAGCTTTCTTCTCTTTTATTTTGAAAGTAATCTTACTTCCATTTTATTTCGGTATATAATCAAGGGGTCGTCAAATGTTCGGGAACATTAGCAGATGGAATCTCTATTTGTACCTGAATGTAGTTGGTCATATATTATGTATATTTGTATGTATGATACAACAACTATACTTGAGTGAAGTGAAATGAGTATATTTTTAAGACTAACGAAAGATTGACCCAGTTGGAATTGGAAGTATTTTGGAAACAAGAAAATGATTTCTTTCTCGGAATGGGACGCACTGCCTACCTCTGCGGTAGGTAATCAACCATACGTGCCTACCTATAGTTTAAGAAAGAACATCGTAATGGGTGTTGTGAATGTATAAAATGAACATATACAAATACATACTTTCATTTGCACAGCAAGTAATAAAGCAAGCAGGTGTCAGAGGCAAGGTGAGTTAAGGTCAGCGCCATGTAAAACCAGGCAATTGCTTAAGCGTTGTTTCTTATAACAAAACCTTTGGCCTTTGACCATAAGTACATAAATAAAAAGCGTGGATTGGATATTACGATATTATACTGAATTGCCATATTGAACAAATTCTGTAAGAGCGTGTATCTACCTTGAACATCGATGATCTGTACGGTGTCAATGATAGGCTGGAACACATCCCTCATTAAATGCTCTAGTCTGTTGTATCCCAAAAAGATGTGATCCAATGAATGCATCTCTCCAAAGACGGTTAAGGGAAGTGAGCTGATCCTAGTGTGAGGAAAGCATAGAAAATATAAGAGAAAAGTAAATCAGCAGCAGTAGTTGTTAGGATAAAGTTTTTTCTTTGCTATGGTACTCCTTTCGACATTTCTCAGTTTATCTTCATTCCCTATTCCTTTCTCTCAAACCCTAGGAGAATCAGGCACACGTAATAGATACCTGTATTTGGTAGTAGTGGCTAAGGCGTTACACTTCTTTTTGCAGGAAGATTATTAGAAGTTATTCGTTTGAAGACACACTTGTTGTAGAAACGGTACCTACTACTTTATATTTATCTACCTGCATAAGTTTCTAAAGCATGATTCACATATATGAGAGGTATTAACGGTACAGGTGTGTTTGCATGGGTTTCATTACGTCGACAAAGAATGAAAAGCTAAGAGCAGTGCTTCCTCGCCGAAATGGCACACAGTGCCTATTGTATGCGGTCCCATTTATGCTATAAATGCAATTTTCTAAAGAGATTGTGCAAACAAGTACAATTTTTTTGTTTCTAACTTTTCCTTCCCTGTAACCTGCCCTCATTTTGTCACGTTTATAAGGATGATTTGTAACTATGCTGTTTTTTATTTTCAAAATAATATACAGTGTCTGTCTGGTCTGTAAGAAACAAAAAGTTTTGATGCTTTCTTTCTCTATAGGTGTTTGTCAAGTTTCATTCCATTTGGCTTATACAGGTACCTGTATAGTCACATCGCTACATATATGCTTGATGCCTTTTATTGTCCACAGCTTATGCCTCTTTAGCATTTCTGTGTAAGTCTGTGATGTTTTAAACAACATTACCTTTCAGTCGTTAGAGTTAATATTTAACAACTTATTCTCCACTTACTTTGCTGCAGTCTTTGAAATTTGACTCGTAGTCTTGTGCAAGTCGCATTTTCAATGCAGTACAGATTGCCCATAGGCTTTACTCTTGTGTATGATTAAACAAATAAGCCCGAGTTTAAAAATAAACAGAGCAAAACTAGACTTACTGGTTATCCTGTAGGTAAACGAACTTAACGGTTTTCCCAAACATATCAAACGCATCGTCTTTTATCACTGAAATATTATTCCTTTTGAAGTCAAATTCTTGAAGCTTGTGCATATCTCTCAAAGCCTCGGTTGGAATTTCTCGAATACTGTTGTTTGCCATTTTCAGCCACTTCAGGGTTTCTAAAACAAGAGAAATTGTAACGTTAAATTGACCACATATACGTAGGAGCTCACAGTTTAACAAAAAGTTCTATACTTTCATTTGTTGGTTAGTATTGCACACACAAAGTTAGCGTAGAAGTGTTTGCAAATATAATTTCCCAAACTGAAACTATCGGTGTGTTTGCAGGTAAAATGCTCATTATGTGTTGGACGAAGTTAGAGTACTAATAATATTTGCTTGTAAGTCACATATTATAACTTATCATACTCCTTTCAAATATTTTTTCAAAAAGGCGATTTATGTCAAATATGTCACATTTACCTTCAAGACCTTTAAAGGCAGTGTTGTCAACACGAATAATCCTGTTTCCTTCCAGATCTAGTTGACTAGCTCTTGACAAGTACTTGAAAACAGTTGGACCAAGTTCGGAAATAAAGTTATGGGCAAGCCTCAAAGAATCCAAGTTTTTCAACCCAACAAAATCTCGTTCAGAAATGGTTTTGATCCTGTTCTCTTGTAAGTCCAAATTGGTTAGGTTGGAAAGTCTCTTAATAGCCTCGGTTGGAATTGATTCCAAACGATTGCCTCCAAGATTGAGGAACTGTAAACTGTACAACCATGTCAGAGCTTAAATATTGCTATCATTCCTTGATTGTACGCCCAAGAATTCCAAGAAAATAAATATCACAGAGAAACACAAACGAATACCACGAGGGGTACCATAAAAGCGGAAAACTACATGACACCAACAGACACAAAAGTTTGTGGGCTTAAAGTGTGAATTTTTGGCAAGTCAGTGTTGCACTAACGAATAGTCTTATTAGATAACACATTGCCTAATGAGCTTGCTCTCCAGTCCTTTATTTTTAACAAAAACTCTTATTGTTAGCTTACCTATCGAGACCAGTAAAGGCTTGCGGGTCGATTCTGGATATCCTATTATCATAAAGATACAGGCGAACTAGCGATGTCATCCCTTCAAAAGCCTTGGGACCAATGTAAGTAATGTTGTTATGGTTGAGGGTTAGGAGCCTTGTGACATGTAGGTGTCTGAGTGCCGGAGTTGGGACATTTTGAATACGATTGCTGGGTAAATCAAGTAATTCCAGCTTGGTCTCCAAAGCACTCAAAGACGATTCTTCCAAAACTGCTAAGTCCGTGTTACTAATTATGAGATGTCGGATGTCCAGACCTGATATTTTTGTGGAAAAACCAAAAGGCAATGATATCTTAAAAGCTGAACTAGTTGTATAATGCAGAGTAGCAATCCCGCAAAACCTGCTTCTCACTTTAAAGGTTAAATGTCGAGTGCTTGTGTGTAAAATAGACACAGCAAAAATGATGCTGACATTATGATTAAGATGGAACTTACTAAAAACAATTCTAGTCGAATATTTTCAATTAATTTTGAAACTTATTTGAATAAAGTGAATCAGTAACGGGTTTAGCAGTACAAACTAAATTGAATTTATGCTTGATATTTATTACAAGACATTGAAAACGATACATGCTAAATTTCCTAAGCTCAGTTTACTTAGTAACTATAAATATTAACTCTGACACTCCATACATATATCACTTGGCCCTCTGATATAGATCAAAAGCCCCCCGTAATTAAGACTTTGTAATGACTTCAGCCAGGAATTTATGCTGGTGAAACGTTGTTAGAATAAGTGGCATGACAAGTGTAGGTAGTCGATCGATACTTTAGTCTGCGGTGGTTTATATGCTGCATACTCTTCAAGCATTAGATAAGCCGAAAAAGTTGCGTTTTGAAGTTTACATATGTCGCCAATCCCAGAAGAGGCTTTACGGTCTACTGGCGTTCTATACCATTTTTTATCCTTTTATTTGGTTCTACTTAATACTTGCTTGCCAGTTTTATTGTCACTTCGACAAAATCCCATCGAAACATAAACAGCCCCACGTAAAAAAAGTTTCGTTTGCTGAATTAGCTAAAAGAAAGCTTAAACTAAATTACAAGTTTACTGTGTGTCCTAAAAGTTTTGCATTCATCTGGCATCAGAAAAAGCTTAGGCTACTTTATGTACGAAAAACACACCCTTCGATATACAAAAATATAGGGAAGCTATAGATTGGTATTATATCACTGATTTTACTCCGCTAAAAGTGTAAATGCACACTTACCCATAAAAAATCCATTCGGAATTCTTGCCACGTGGGATCCTCGAATAGTAAGGTAATTGATGACTATGCCGCCTCGTTCACGAAAGAATTTCATTCCTTTTTCTATATCATGTAATTTCGTTCCATCACATGCGAGCACTACACCCTCTTTTTTAGCAGTGCACTCACAAGGTCCAGTCCCTTCTTTGTCAGCTGGACATATACTTCTTGCCCAGCTCAAATCCATTGTCAAAGTCATGAAAACGATGACCATGAAAGTTATCCAGCCTTCCTTTTCCCAACACAGCAGCATTTTTGTGTCCGTTTTTCTATCTGTCTCACGCTCGGACGCTCTTAGAATCACTTTCTCTTTGCAACTTCCTTGCACGCTGTTGCTAGCTCCTTAGTGTAATGTCGACTTTAGTATTGACATTCCATTCAAAAATCTGGAAGAATACGTAAAAGTTATAGTTCTTCAGTTACTGCATTTATATAAAAGAATATTGAAATTTTAAACAATAATAGACATGGGTGTCACAAGAGTTTTTGACACTTCCGAATAACGGTCATGACATTTGCCTTGTTATGCGTCGTGATATGAAATGTGTCGATTTGATCTCATTTTTTTCTCCCGTTTCATGTATCGTTTTGTATTTTGAGTCTTTTTCATCATGTGTGACCTTTCCATTCAGGCTTTTACACGAAACATATTGCATTCTACGCCATGGCTCTCTAGAAGAACACGGTGATAAACAGGCTTTATGAAGAAATAGCAATCTAAGTCATAATGGATTTCATTCTTAGAGCATGACTTTCCTCGTGGAGAAAATAATTTCATCACATTTTCCCAAGTATACGTTTTTTATCTGTTCTCAGATTGTGTGTTCTGATATGCACACGAGAGAAAAATCTGTCAGTTTGAGCGTGAATTGCATAACTAAATAAATAACTGTTACCCTTAAAGCAATGTAGAAGAAGAAATTGGTTTTATCGTTTCGTACAAACCACTAAAATACTGATTAATTAGATTGGATTACAACTGTAACAAGGAGGGTTTTTGGCTTAGATGTACATGTAATACGTACTTCTGTTCTTATGTAAACTTAAGATCAATAGAGGAGAGTATAGAGGTATAAGTTAGTTTCATATTACCAAATGATTTGAAATAATTAGATTTGCGGAGGAAAGAAAGTGGGTGATTGTAACGTGGGAAAATCTATGCATGAGGGAACTGCACTCGGTTTTTATAGATGAAAATTACCAGGGAGCAAGTTTTTTCTGATTTCTAATGCTCTCCCATACTATATAACATAATAAGGTTGCATCGAGGTGATGAGGAGGCAAATAAGCCCAACTTGATACTCCACGTGGGAGTAGTGTTACAGCAGCATAATAATATATACTTATTGTTGATGGTTTTAACCTATATGTTAAGAGTTCAGTACTGAAGCAATAATAAGAAAGGAGAGAAAAATATTCTGTTTCAGGTCGCAATTAATATTTGCTCACTCCTTTCTCAATATGCTTTTAACTCCTTCGGTCTTATCATTTTATACAGTTTCTTCATGTTTTGATTCATTAAAGCACTACCCAAAGCTCCTGTCATTTTACGTTTCTTCACCATTAATAAAATCCATTTTAGCATCTTGGCCAGAAAAGTAATTTTGTTTACGGATGTTACCAGATATTAACGTTACATATCACAAATGCAAGACTACAGCCTAAACATCTCAGTTTTGCCACGTACTTACTACCTACATGCAAACATGTGTGCATGCAACTCATAAAATTTAGGAAATTGTCTAGGAAATTGTCGCTTGTGGTTTGTTTTTCACTAGCAAAGTTCCGCAACAACCTTTCACGTACGGTTACACACATTCTGCTGAAGATGTTTGCTGATGAAAATAAAAGTTATTCGAAGAGGAAGCCAAAGCTCATTTTGTGTAATAAGAGTATATACCCCATGTATATAATAAGTAGAACGACTACTTTTTAGGCTTTACGTGTTTACTTGTCACCAAATGATAAAATCGCATCATAAACTGCCCCTGCTAAATGCGCAGCTTCCAAAAATGTAAGTGTGTGGATGAAACGTTGGTAGGGTGTGGAGTATATTGTACTTACGTGTGCGGTCTATTTTGATTAATTGGAGAATTTATTTTATCTCGCACACACTTTTATTTCCTAAAGTAACAAGTTCCTGTACCTATAGATGGAATATAGATAGAAATGTAGGTTGTAAAGTTATGCTTTCTCTTATACTTTCACCGAGAACGTTAGAAGGCACATACAGGTTTAAGGCATGCCGTCTATTCTAATGTGAATTATATGTGTCGTGACTGATTTCTCTTTATATACATGCTTTCACTATGTCACAATTTGTATTATGAATTGCTTATTGTCTCCTTCGACGGAAAATTTGCTTGTATGTATTCAAACCTTTTAGGTTGATTGCGTTTTTTATATATGCATGTGTGTATTTGTATAGTATTCTATCACAGGTGGCCACATTGAAAACATCATTTTCTTGCTTTTCACTCAATTTTCGTTGGCGTGAGCATAAACTAAAGCAAGTGTGAGAAAACCCTGTGTTGTTGAGTAGAGCGGAAAATATGTTCACCTGTTGTTTTAAGAGTTTTTTGCTAGATGGATACTAGAAGTGGTAAACAGAAGTAGGACGAGAAAGCAGAGGAGAAAGTTAGTACAAACTTTATGTGTGACAAACGAAATATTCAAACCCATTCTATCACTCCTCAGGTGACCGACTACATAATTGAGTGGGTATAAACTGGTACAAACTGCGTGGATTTGTGGACGTACAACATTCTAATTTATGTGTTACAATGTTGATTAGAGTGACTGTTTAAATTACATAGAGACATATAAATAGTGGAATTTTTTGGTTTCGTAAACAGTATGTAAGACAGGTATATTTATGGTATAGACACAAATATAGAGCAATAGAAAAACTGTAGTTTTCCTCGCTCCAAGTTAAATCTTCCACGGACACCTGAGGAAGCGATGTGACGTCCATTTAATTGCTTATGTAAATTGCGGCTTAATTCATGTGTACGAGAAGATACGCTTGAATTACAACTGAAATGGCCTGATTTAGCACATAAAATAGAATTAGATTGACCTCACATCACTTTGTTTTATAGCCACTATTTGATTACCCAGTGAAACTTTCTTCTATATCATCAAAATAAACTACCTCTGCAGCACATGATCTTGGACAGGTTCCTCATAAATATTTCGTAATGGGCTTTGTATGTTCGGATTTATGACAGCTACAAAAATAGTACCTCTGAATAAACAAAAGCGCAAAAGAGCTCACTTTATAATGCAAAAGTACCTTAGGTTAGTAAAGCTCGTTTTACGTGTTGATTTTGAGTTATGCAGTATGCATAAATATAAATATAGACACACAACGTCACCTAAATGCATATTACATGTTTTTTATGCACGCCCACCAAAATCTGCATTCTGTGCTATCTTCCCACATAATCGCTGACTGTTTTTGTGTTATAGCATTCATGTCTCAACAATACTATGAATGCCGATATTCTATCTTTGAAAATATTTGAATGTTTTAGACAAAATAACTAAACATACATTTTAGAACACAAGAGAAAAAATAAATAAAGCAGAGGAAAGGCTTCTGAATGTCTTCATGTTTTTCAAATAGTTAGTGTTTGTCGGCATTCTGCATAAATAGAAAAGTAGGAATACACCATTAGCTTGACACGTTCCAATAAATCATTCCATAATACTGGCAGGTTTACTCCTTTCTCGTCGCCCTGACGTGTTTTTTCATACATACATTATATACACAAGATATACATTACAAGTGTATGTAACCCATATGAATGAGTAAATGGACATGGGCAAAAATGGAAAGTATTACTGATGTTAACAAAACCTATGTAAAAAATTGTGCTGTAAAAGGAGCACACTAATGGTACAACATTATGGAAAGTAACCTGTATCTATAATATCATTTGAGTAAAAAGGAGGAACCCATTATGAATACTTAGTATCCTGACAAGTGTACACTTTGCAGAGTTGAATCCTAATGCATGAATCCTCATGAAATTCAATCCAAAAGCACACAAAGCATGTTTTGTGCTCATACAGGTATAAATTTATCATACCTGTTTGTTTCTGAACGAAATCTCACGCCTGACTGCAGACTTTAATGAGCTGCCTAAGTTTTCCTATTTTGCCAATGTGATCTCCTACTGTTGCTCCCGTAAAATACCTGAATTATTTTAAACCTTTATGCTTGCATTGTATAAAACACTTATTTAATACATACACTACGAGAAGTTTATGAAAACTCCAGTTCTAACTAAATTCTATTCTTGCCTATTCTCTCTCGTTTCCATTCTGTTTTGAGACTGACGGAACTCTTAGAATTTTCTCATTGATTAGCAACACGCTGTGCATAAGGACACAACTATGTATATTTAAATGAAAATGTCAGAGCTTACTTTCTCCACACGGAGTATGGTTGGTGCTCGGTTGGTTTCACTCAGCTATTATACTTCATTATCATCACTACCATTTTCCTTGTACTACCACAATTATAAGCATTCCTTTTAGATTTCAGGGAGAACATGATATGTTTAAGAATTTTAAGAATATACAATATACTCATAAGGATGGAAATAATTATTATAAAATGATTTTCTCCCGTTCCACAAGAACCACTTTTGAAGTCCTATCACCATTGTTATCGTGTACCGTCAAGCAGCATTCTTCACCTGTGTTATTAACTCATTGTATCAATTTGAATGATGAAACGTATAATATTATGTGTAGGGTTTCTCATACTATTGTTCCTTTATTACATATGAAACTGCCTAGCTATTCGGGATGAGTTTGTGTAGAGGAACATGATAACAAATACTTTGTATATTGGCTTTTAATAACTCAAGGAGAGATGTTTAGAAATAGAGAACTCAATTTTTTGGAGACTACCTATACTCTAGAAATGCCGTTAGCTTTATATAGCGTTTTCTGAGTACAGAGGCCTGTACTCAGAAACCGTCCAGATGTAAATGAAAACTCATTTACACTTATTCATTAACCCGTGTAAATGATGATGATGATGTTGAGAGCTGTGAGTTGTGGGATTCTTGTGGGTTGCAAAATACATACGTGTGTATTTTCCTGACAAATTGTTCGCTCCTGGAAACACTACACTTCTACTGCATTTTAAGCGTTACTTGAAGAAACAAGGAATATTATCATGTAGTAAAATCTATTTTGCAACCGTTAGCAAGAGCAACCGTTGTTGTCTACCACATCTCATAATTTCCTTTTACGTCAAATTTATTCTTGTCATTGTAGGGACGAGACTGAATGCTGAAAAAGAACAGCAGTTAAGAACGACGTAAAAGAATGTATTACTCCAGCTACATTTGGTTATGATTTCTTCTGTAGATAGAGAAAGTGAATGTTTTTTACCATATTGATTGATAGTTACACGCTGACGTTAAACCCTTTATATGCTGTGTAATTCATCTCGAAACAGTTTTTATTACTGCGTAGAGAGATACGTATACACCAAAAGGTTAACTGTAAAACCTAATGAATGTTGGCTACACAAAGCTAGCATTTATACTTGTTCTCGGTGCATAACCAGAAGTTTTTCTTTTGAAAGAGATAAAATGTTCCTCCTAAATTTTATGAGAGCACCTAAACTCCCATTTTTACGTCGTCGTAAATGGAGCAATATTCATAATTTTTAGTAGAAACCATCCATGAGTTTGTTCCAAAGTCATTTTGGTGCGATTTTATCCACATCTGAATGCAAAGAGAAAGTGGGAGAGTGGTGTCGTAGTATTTTAATTGGATTTAAAAGAGCTTTATGAGTCTTTATTGAGACTCTCTGCTTTCACTCATTTAGTAATTTCAACTGGTGAAAGTGAGCAGCTGCTGTCGTTTTATATTTCATTCCTCCACACAGCTCAATGCGAGTTACACTTCCAAAATTTTTGCATGAACTATATATTCCATGCTGTAACCAATGTCTCAACCAAGCAGCTGTATGTGCATAATATATAACATGCAAAAGTCCAGTCGTATTGCAGTGCAATAAGAATCAGCCAGCTAGAATCTATGTCATACTCATA
>JAHZNG010001297.1:0-23460 GCA_027744375.1 Orchesellides sinensis | reverse complement strand
TTCGTCGACACGTGTCCAGATACCAAGGTCTGACTATGAGGTGGATACTTCTACGATTGAGGTAGGGATATAAAAAGCTTGCATTACCTTGTAGGAATGCGATTGACTGAAGGATGAAATGATTGAGAGTAATTAAAACTGTTTTAGAAAAACGATATAAGCCTGATGATGAAGCAGTCTACAGCTTTAGACGTAAACGCTAGAAAAAATCTACCCTGTCTTTTGTCACAAAGAGAGGTAACCAATTTTAATGGTACTTAGCAAGTAGTATCATAACGATTGTGAAAGGCATTTTACTTAGATTATTTTTTTTGTTAAAACAGCTAGGCAAGACTGGGTCAATGACTGGAGGATTTGATAAGCCTCACCGAAATCTAGTTACAGGATGCTTTATTCCAAATACCGTACGACGAATCGCTAACTATGGGTTTAAAGCATTTTGTGGAACGTATTCTGAAAGCGGAGACATCTTTCTTAGTGCGGCGCAAGGTAAGTATTATATTCTGTAATTTGTTTGTGTTATCAACGTATTTTCTGAAAATGTCAATCTGAAATTCAATTTTGCAGATAGGGCTATTAGAATTTACGACACGTCTAATGGAAACTTTAAGAAATTTAAGAAGATTGTGGCCCGTGACGTAGGTTGGAGCATTCTTGATACAGCGTTTAGCCCCGATGGTCGATTTGTAGTGTATTCTAGTTGGTCTGAATGTAGTAAGTATATTTATTGATAATTGGGATTGTTCAAAATATGATTTCTGCATTGCTAAATACCACCTTACCGTGTGAAATTTATTACATTGTTTTACAGTTCACATATGTAATATATACGGTGAGGTAGAGAGGCACGAATCCCTTTGTTTATGTCCAGACAACCGCAGATTTTGCATATTTTCGCTGGCGTTTTCTAAAGATGGAAATGATATTCTTGGTGGGGCTAATGATGGATTTCTATACGTCTATAACAGGGAAAGTAATCAACGAGTTCTTAAAGTAAGATTTAAATATTAAAGAAAATCGAATAAGCGAAAATTTCAAATCTGTGGTCTGCTGAATATTATATTTAACATTTGTGTGTTATCTTTTAGATTGAAGCTCATGAAGATGATGTTAATAGTGTAGCTTTTGCTGACGAAACCAGTAATATTTTATTTAGTGCTGCCGACGATAGCTTGTGCAAGGTACTGAAATATTGTTTCATTAGATGTTTATTTAAATGATATTTGACTCTGAAAATATGAGATCTGAAAAACACTTTATCTGCTCCAAGGTTTGGGATCGCAGAACACTGCGAGAGTCCGACCCTCAACCCGTCGGAATACTGGCTGGACATATAGATGGGATTACGTATATTGATCCAAAAGGAGATGGTCGGTACCTTATCACAAATTCTAAGGATCAGTCTATTAAACTGTGGGATATGAGAAGGTTCGCGTCAGATGATGCCATAACGAAAACTAAACGACTTGTAGCAGACCATCGTTGGGATTATAGGTGGCAGCGTGTTCCAAAGAGACGTAATAAAAATAGAGATAGTTTCAGCTTTTAACTATTAACAATGTCAAAAGCTAATATTTCATTGTTTGTGCCATTTTAGTGTGTGTGCCAAGAAAACAGGCATCATCGGTAAAACCTCTGAAATTCATTTAGTATTTTTAGACGGGGCAAGTTGTTGAATAATACATTAGATAATGGTTTTTGTTATTCTTTCAAAACAGTGGGACAACTCAATTGGATTCTGGACGGTAGAAGGAAATCATTCATTAGATTCTGATGGAATGGAGGATGATTCTGACACTGAAGACGGTAACATGGGAAGAACTCCACGTAGAAGCGCACGTCTTGCTGCGAAGCGTCAACAAGAAGAGGAACGTATTAGGCAGACTATGGATGTTGATGACAGTCCACAATCTTAGTTAATGCTCTATTATATTCGACTATCTGGTGATTGCTTCTCAGTCAGAATTTTAGAAATCCTTTCTACGTCACACATTTTCAGTCAGTCTGTTGCCTATATTTTGGGCAACAATCTGTTATGTTCAAAAGCACTAATTTTTTAACATTACAGAAACCTTACAATGGATAGAATAGAAGATAGCATTAAATGCATAACAAAACATCGTGATGTGTATTTTGACTGCGAATAGAGTCTTGAGTTTGGAAATTGCATGTAATCTCTGGTTGTTCTTCCAGTACAAGTAATTGTGTATTCATTCGTAGTAGTCACAAATATTTGTTGTTTAAATTACACAATGTATATTAATTCAACAGAATTAAGTTCAATTAATACAAGTATTACATTATACGTTGGTTTATTTTATTAAATACATATACCTTGTCCCTTGTAAGATGCGTTAATACCTGGTAGATGCAACGTGTGGTAGATACCTCATCTACCTAAACTAATTAATTCTGTATTCTGTTATTAAGGGAGGTTAAAAAAGGTGGCATGGCAGATGTTTATGAAAATGTTTGTTTGTTTGTGTGATATGACTCTATGAGGAAAACAACACAAATTCCTCTGGGGGAAATTAGAAAATTATTAATTGCTTGAGTTATAACCTTTATAAAATTTGTTGTACCACGTCTAACAGCATATTCATTCACTATGTCAAGTGCAAAAACTGTCGCATCACATGAAGAGAAAAATTCTTTCTGTATCCGATATTACAGTGATATAAGATGTAAAATTAGTTGTACATATTAATGTCAATACATATTATAAGGTGTATGTAAGTAAACTGTAAACATGGATTTGTATATTTATGCTCATCTCGTACATACGTAGACTTTAGACTACGCAGACATACTTTTACTGAATTTATTGAGAGTGAGCTGTTTTCACTTGATTACTGTGTAGATTCGAAAATATTCGCGTTTCAAGGGATGTTTAATACCGCAATATTACTTACAAATTAGTTTACTTAAGTTTATTAACATTGATTTAACGAAGGCTTGTACGTAAAAATAGAACATTAAATGATGTGGACCTATTGCGTAATGCATTATATATGTACATATAAATATGAAGATTTTATTTAGTTGTACATTCTAAACCCGTCTAACCTACATTGTATAGGTAATGCGATTTGTGCATTTCTAAGGTTTTGCCAAGCCGCAGGATATTTACAGAGCGGCCGTTTCAGTAATTGGATTCGGATTTCATATTTCCGTTCTCGCATCATCACTCCTGTTTGACCTACATAAATTTTACATGGTTTTGCAATACGCTTTATGTCATGATACCTTGATACCCATTCCTCGAGGAATGTTCAATATAACGTGGAATTATATTGCAGTGTTGTCCACAGACTTAAGCACGAGTATTAGGACTTTTAGAAATCCTCATTTGTTGGTAAAATTTTGAACAACGGAAGTTTTACAAAGGTAATTTATGGAGAATCATTACAGCTAGGAATATAACCTCCGTGAATTTTTAGGCTAAGTTGACCATACTAAGAAAAGCCTCCAAAATTGATCAGTTACTAGCTTCGTTTCAAAAACTAACTACGAAGATGGAAAAAATTAAGGATGACACCCGTCTGAATCAGATTCCAATTTTACATGTTCGAGGGACAAACTACGCTGTTGGATACAGCATTGTATGGAGTGCTTACATTACAGATATCCCATATTTAAGTTTCTAACTATGGCCTGTTGCTCAAAAACAGTTCATGGGTTTTTTGGAATTTACAGGGCAGACAGTGTAAAACTCTGATAGACAATGTAATCGACAAGTGGAAATTTTACAATGAAGTCGTCATTGAAAAATACTTGACCCCGGAAGGCAAGCAGATTTACGACGGCTGTCTTTCCTTATGCACACGAAAATTTCCTCTTTACGTAGAGGAGTTAAAAGGTATGGCTGAAGGAGCTGGCGTTCCATTTTACAAGGTCAGTGGGTATGGCAGTATCAGTATTAGTATTTTTTTCAACTAAGATAACATTAATCCTGTTGTTTGGTTGACATATGCAAACGAAAATATTCAATATAATATGCAAATACCGTTTCTTTGCAAAGCTATTCCTTCTCCACATTGATTCATTAATCGTGCCTCCGGAACTGGAGGACGAATATGGAAAAAGGGGTCTGACAGGTTGCACTACTGTTATGTGCAATAGTGACGAGGTAAAACTAAATCTACATCCTACATCAAACGTTTAGAATCAAAATTAAACTTTGAAAATTATTGTTTTAGGTTGTAATCGGTCATACAGAGGATGCTTGTCCTGAGTTTTTAAACAATGTTTTCATAGTTTCTGCTCACATTTTGAACAATAGAGGCGAAACAATAGAAAACTTCACTTAACGAATAATATTCAATATAATATGTAAAAACCGTTTCTTTGCAAAGCTATTCCTTCTCCACATTGATTCATTAATTGTGCCTCCGGAGCTGGAGGACGAATATGGAAAAAGGGGTCTGACAGGTTGCACTACGGTTATGTGCAATAGTGACGAGGTAAAACTAAATCTACATCCTACATCAAACGTTTAAAATCAAAATTAAACTTTGAACAATTGTTTTAGGTTGTAATCGGTCATACAGAGGATGCTTGTCCTGAGTTTTTAAACAATGTTTTCATAGTTTCTGCTCACATTTTGAACAATAGAGGCGAAACAATAGAAAACTTCACTACGTTAACATATGCTGGGTTTTTACCAGGCTATACAATGGGTTATAACCACCACGGTCTAATTTATACCGTCAACACAATTTTCCCCAAAGTTACAATTCCAGATCGGACCCGTAAATGAATATGATTTTGTAATTAATCGTTTACTCCAAATGACAATCATTTAATGACCATGCAAATGTTCCATATATTTAGCTCGTCATTTTTTGGCACGGGCTTTCTTAAAAGCTTCAAATTTTTATGATGTTCTGGAAATATTGCGGGATGCTGGAAATGGAACTGCAGATGGATTCAGTGTGAATTTGCATTTTGCCAAACAAGACGGGTCTCCCGTTCTTCACAATGTGGAAGTTGGCCCTAATAAGAATGTAAAAGATGAATCTGAACTAAGCGTTTTGAACCTAACCCATGGGGATCATCACGTTCACTGCAACAAGTTAGTTTTGTAAAAATTTGAGCAATTGTATGCTATTTCGGTTAAAACTAATCGTGCCTTGTTTGTATACTTTTAAATGTTTATACAGATACCTACGTTTAAAAATTGAAGAACTTCCTGGTGTTGCAATGGAAAGTAGTACACATCGTCATAAAGCAATTGGCAGACATTTGTCACCAGATAACATCGACAAAGTAAAGAATATTTTGAGTGACCAAAGCGATTCCGAATATCCTGTCTTCCGTTGTGGAAAAAAAGAAGACTACGTGAAAACAGTGGCCGTGGGTAATGCAAATGACAAATATTGATTACTTCCTTTTTATATATTACATGTTGAAAAAAGAGTAAAAGAAAAACCGTATGAACATTGAATTAAATATGCACTGGCTTGCAAATTGATAACTAAACCAATTTAAATGTGAATATTTACAGGAATTTTTGATATTGGAAAACGTGAATGGTCCATTTATATGGATCCACCTATTAATTCTAGTCCAGTTGCAGTTTTACCCATCAGATTTTGAAAACAGACGTACCAGCAACCAAGAGTCAGAGAAATAAGTTACTTTCAATTTCAAAAGTAGTTAAATAGTAGTAGTAACCGTTGAAAAGAATTATTAACTAACTGCTAAAATAAAGTAGACATGAAAACAAATACTAATTCATTGACATTTAAAACGACGTCGATTGCTCTGTTATTGTTCGAACAAATACTTTGGAACATATAAAGAATTAAAAGTAGCGTTGATACATGTATATACAAAAACATAACCAAAGGGGGAACTGAAGTAATGATTTGGTTTGGACATTTTCTAATAATCCGTACAAATTCATTGGACAAGGCGTTTAATGGCGAAATGGAAAACTTAGCTTAGTATCCATCTTTCTACGCTTCCCAATTGAAGTTTAGTAGAAAGATTTCATAAACTGCTCAGGACAGTAAAGCTAAATTACCATATTATTCGTTGCTGACGGGAGAAAATTGTGGTGAAAAATAAATACACGTAGAAGTAACATTTTCCCTCAGTTAGGATGACTCCTAAATCCAAGGGTAACATTAACCTCACCCGCCTCCTACACATGGCGGGGGTGCAACTCCTCCCATTCGACTAACACCTCCCATTCTCCTACATAACAAACATAAAGATTCAATTTGAAGAGAAATATCTGATGTGATTTAGGTATAACAACCAATTATTTACTGAGATTTTTCTTCCATACCCTCTGCCAGGTGTTCGTGGTGCACTTCCAGAGTTCCTTGGTGGACCACCATCATCCAGATGAAACAACGACCGGAAGCTATAATAAAATAGCATAACACATTTTACTAATCACAATCACAACAATTTATTATGAAGTTTTCACCAATATACACTCACAATAGATTTACAAAGGTTATGGTGCCATAAAAGAAGTCCATGACCATTGAAAGACCAAATGGTCTAGATTGCTGAAGTGTCCCATCTATTAAAACCAAACAAGCAAAGAGAAAACATTAATATCCCACTTTAACACGTCATAAATTTTTTGTAACAATAGCACAATGCACACATCAAACTTTAGCCTTCAACCTTATTTTTATACCTAATTAAATCTTTAAAAATGCACATGTTAACTTACCAGATCCAACGTAAGGCATGATTATTGCTCTGTACAGCTGGGCTGTGGGGTTGTATGACACAACTGATAATGAAAAAGGGCACCAGGTGCTCCAATTTAATATTTGATTACTGAAATTTAAATATTCATTAATAACAAATCAATCAATACTGCGATCTTCATACTATGATACCAATATTTTTAAACAATCATTTCATTACCGTTTTGCTTTATTCTGAACTATGCGATCTACGTGTATATTTCACTAATGATTTTTCCAAACTTGTGATTCTCCTAAATTGCACCTTCTAATCTAACCCTTCCTTTTGTGTGAATGTGCTAAAAAAAATTATTTTGCTAATCTCATCACTTCCTAAAATGACGTGTATCTTTTACGCTGCAGCTATACATTCTCATATGTAGCAACAAGCATACAAACATACAATACAAAATACAACACAACATGTGTAGCAGTATAGCACAAGGAAAGGAGTAGATACGGCTACACATGTGTTCAGCATCTCATATTATCTAATTCATTTGCTCGTGCTCATTTGTACATTGTATTGAGTGTATATGACATCCCAAACAATGCAAAGTAAAGATACCAGAAAGATCTGTTGTTTGCATCAGCTGATGAAATAGATGTGTTTTATGCAAGGACGAAAGAATGCATTTTTTTGGTTGAGTGCATTTGCCAAAATTTTGTTTGTGTTTAAGAATTAAATGTGTTTTAATTAATTAATATGAATATTAATATGTTTTAAGTGAAGGGATTTGGAAATTAGTAGGTATGATTTAGAAGAGCAGGTAAGGAAATTATTATATAAACAAGGGGCTTTGATTATTACAAATAATGGCAGAATGTATTTAAACTGATTTTTTATGATCCGTTTTGATTTGACAATGCAGCATGTCTGAAGAAACGTGGACAACTGTGACGGGGAAATCCCGGAAGAAGAAAGAGTATCCAGGAGAGTCCTCGGGAAAGGTGACGTTGGATTGGGATGGAGATCAGAGCCGTGGACGAAGTAATGGGAATGGGAACAAGGGTAGTATTCGGAATGTGGCATTTATACCAAGGGCGAGTGACGGTTGTGTTCCGTTGAGGCCAGATTCTAACAGTAGGAATGCTACTAGTTCGACGGGAAAGCAAGGCAGTAAGGAATTCAGTATGTTAAAAAACATCGTAGTATTTATTGGATCGATTTGATTATAAATAAGGTGTATTTTTTAAACTCTGTATAGAAGCAAATGAAAAAAGGTTGGAAGCGTCAAATGTAATTGTTTTAAAACGTGAGGGTGCTGGAAGTAGACCTTTGGAAAGAAGTCAGAATGTGAGGACTCAAAATAATAATGAAACAGCAAGGGAAGCGCCCAACATTCCTAGCACCAGTAAACAGATGGACACACAGAAGGAACAACAAAAGAAAGGCTTAGGAAAAGGACAAATTCAGCCAGATGCAAAAGATGCAGTTAGTAGTAGTACGACTGCTACTGGTACAACAACCAAGAAGAAAAACAAAAAGAAAGCGTGTAAAGACGAAAGACGGAGAAATCGCGAAGAGAAATTTTATCAAGCATTGTATCAAAACAAGGACTCTCACATTCAGTTTGTTACTGCTGATGTGATACGGGCACTTCAGAGTGGAAACAGCAAACCGTCATCGTCATCTACATCATCAGTACGTTGTAGCAAAGATTTGACTAAGCCGTCTGTTATATCAACTACCACCATAAAATGGCCAAATTACAGCCAACAAATTCCTAATAATTCAGATTTTGATTTCCCTTCACTTTCTCCAATGTCCAGTAATAAAAAGGTGTTGGAAATCAAGTCTGAATGTACAGCTCATCTAGAAGCCTCAACAAAAGTTTGTAATTTAGAAAGCGGTGAAGACGTAGAAGCAACTACCTCCGAATGTGCTTTAAAGGCATTATCTCACGCGGCACCTTCACAAGAAAAATTAGTTCCGGAGTCTTCACCTAAGAAGAGAAAGTCTAGACAGCCCATGGTTATTGATGTCAGTTCCTTAATAGTGTCCAAGAAAAAGGAGAAAGAAGAAAGAAAAAGTACTTTCCCTTCCTTGCCTCTTAGATCTGGATCGACGAAGGAAAATTTTAAAATAACCACAGGAAACCAGTTAGATTCTTCCGGCCCAGGAGTGATTCATCGAGGCAAAATAAGACAAAAAAAGAAGAAATTGACGAAGCTAAAGCTAACAGTTTTAAAATCTAGAGCGCTTAGAAAAATACTGCTGGAAGGGCAAAGCAGACAAGAAAATACTCCGTCCATAATAGTTGAAGAGGAGAAAACAGATTTAGCATTAAATTCTTGTAATGGGAAAAGTGACACTGTGGATGTAGTTGAAATAAAAAGTGATATTGCTCAGACAAATTTAATCGATCTTAAAAAGTCGTCAAACAGTGATTCTAAGTTATCTAGTACCAGTTTAAATCAGAAGGAAGGTGCAGCTTGTCAGGAAATTGGTGTTCCTCAACAGGGTTCTCATATTTCAAGTAAAGCAAAACGAAAAGAGTTTCAGGATGCCAAGGCCGATGATATGGATGCTAATACTAATATTATTGAAGCAAATTCTAAAGTTGACTTTGATATGAAATTCATCCAACTCTTGGATGAAATGAGCTCACCTGTAAGGGCTGGGGAAAAATATATTCCCGACGAAATAGAAATAGCTGTGAAAGGTTTAATGCACAATCGTAAATTTAGAGAATACTGTGACATGTACACATCCAGAGAACTTCACGGTTACGTCAACCGTTTATTACATGAACTTTATCGGTTTCAAGACAGATTGTATCATACTGATCCTATTAAGTTTAAAACCAAGAGAAGATTAGTTTGTGGACTGAAAGATGCTCTTTGCTACTTAAATCTGAATAAAGTACAACTTCTTATTATAGCTCCCGATATTGAAAGGAATCCTGAGCCAGGTAAATTATCATTTTGATTTAATGTACTTTTATGATTTGCAATTACAGGCTAATTTATTAACTCTGTATATTTTAATTTCAGGAGGATTGGATCAGAGAATTGGCCAAATTCTCACAACAGCGAAAGGAAAAAATGTACCGTATGTATTTTCGGGGAACAAGTATATATTGGGGAAGCCAATGAAAATTAAAACTCCAGTTTCAATTATTGCTGTTTTGGACAAACAGAACTGTGAGGTAAATGAACTACCTATTTCAATTGCTGTTGAATCCAATAACTAAACTACGTAAATATAATAACTGTATATAAAAATGGCAAAGATATGGGTTGCACCTAACTAAGATAATTCCATGTTTTGTGCTGCAGGACGCATTTCAACAACTTATTGGAGAAGCCCGTCAGTTGCGAGAAAAATATCAAAATGACTTTCTTCTGAAGGCTAACGAGCTAAAAAATACATCATCATAGGTTTTCTAGTATTTTTTATATAAGTGACCCTTTTGTAATTTTTGTATTCACTTCTAGTCACTCAAGGACAACTGTATAAATTAATTTATTTTAAACAAAAACGATGCCTTGTATTATATCTGCATTTGTTTGTAATGAGAGGAAACATATTGATAATTTGATAATCTCATATAATATAATCTGTAATATTCTTGACAAGTTGAATGTGCCGTTGTCAGCAATAACTANCAAAAACGATGCCTTGTATTGTATCTGCATTTGTTTATAATGAGAGGAAACAAATGTCCCGTATTGATAATTTGATAATCTCATATAATATAATCTGTAATATTCTTGACAAGTTGAATGTGCCGTTGTCAGCAATAACTATATTTATGTGCATTTGTAATTTGTACAATAAAGCTATATCTGCCTCTTATCGTGTATATGCACACATATGTTTGGACTCCACAACCACCTCGATTCTATGCTAGAGCAAGAGCACACTGTCACCTCAGAATTGACAAAAAAGTATACCTTAAAAATCATATTTATTTGAATAGGTTATTAAAATAGCGTTATAAAACGAAGTCAACTTCGCCAAAAAATTAGTGGCTGAGCCAGGATTCGTACCCGGACCTCATCGACCTCGCAAGTCTACCAGGGACTCGCAAGCTACGCGAGCGGTATACACCTGGACCACTCAGCCACTGACAATGAAAGTTAAATACTAAAGGAACTTTAATTTTTGACTATTTTCTGAGTTGTGAAATCCCCTTCATCCGTGGCGATTTGCCGATGTGCGAAGCGGTGCATTTTATGCGAATCCCTTCGATAAGTAAACCTCTTTGTCATGTTATGTTGTGCTTTTCTTTTGGTAGTTGTTAGAAACTTAATGCACATTTTAATAAGTTTCGTGCATCATAAATATGATTTCTAATGAAAATGCTGACTCTGAAAAATCGCTGGGAATCTGCTCATGCTGCTTTGAATATATTCGTTTAAACCTTTCAACCCCTCCACAGCTAGAAGGAACCATGTCCCATCTACTTGACGACGACACTGAAACGGAAACATCTGAGAACGATGACTACTGTGATTCCAATGACGCTGACTCTCTTCATTTCGAAGAAGAAGAGGAGGACGACAGGAATCCATTTCCGCCTATGTGTAGACCATCAGAGAGATTACTAGGAGGAAGTATCATTTTGCATATTGATCAAGCAAACTCCAGAAATGATAGGGATTCGGCGAGTGTTGGTTGTAATACCGATAGAAGTGGCTTTCCATTGTTACGCACTCCATTCGAGAACAACTCAGGTAGTTTAAGTTATCATGCATCGGGATCAAGTATAATTTCTCAGTTGCCACTCGTTCAACCCTCCACAAGCACAACTACAAGCTTATCGGAAGCTGCTAGTGATACGGCGTCAACTAGGGCTGTAATGGGGTAACTGGATACTTTATAATGTGAAACCTAAGCATATTTTGCATTCATAAATTATTTATTGCATAAAGCAATCTGTTACTCCTTCCAGAGATACGCCAAGCGCCACCACTGTAAACCAGTTACAAGGTGAAGATGACGTGGACAACTCCAGCCAAAACAGTACAGCAGACACAGATGCTGAGAGGGTTCGTAGAATTCATAACACAATTTTCAGTAGCTTGGAGCATGATCTCGCGGAGTTGGTTCGGATTAGGGAGGAAACAATACAATTTTTGGAGTGTGGGACAAGGTCAGTTAATGATCTTGTCAGCAGTAATAATGAAAGCCTTTCTTCAGCTACCTCAGGAAGGCCTCAGACAGAGCCTGCTGGGGCTGCTGACATACAAAATGAGGAGGAAAGTAGTAATGCAGGGGAAGGGACTACTCATGCTGCTGATAGTACAGGAGATAATACGGAGTCATTTTTTCTCAGAGAGCGTTTGATGTTCCATGCGAGACCTTTTGGAACCAATAATGCAGCTGGGAATAGCAAGCTTTCCGATACCAACGCCGACCCAAATACAATAACTATGGGTGGAAGGTCATACACCCCCATTGCAAAATTTGACAACGTACCAGCAGCCAAGCCTGCAAAACCGTATTTGGAGGTGGGTCTAACGACCTGTGAAGAAAAAGCATCAGTAAATAGCCCATTTCAAAAAAAATAGGTCAAGCCTTAGACAGACGTTTTATGTAGTATAGGTTAAAATAACTTCACACGTATGATTTTTTCATAGGCTGCTCGAAAAGTTTTCGACAAATTGCAGTATGGTGATCCGGAAGATGAAAGTGCATGCTTCATAAGAAGATTTTGGAGAGAATCGTCCACACAAGCGGAAGCTTCCCAGGAGGTTGATTTGCCTATGACAATAGATGCAGCTTCCATTGCTCAACGTACTGCATCACTACAAGCATCCTTGGAGGAAGCTTTTGGGGGATTACGCCTACGACTGCAGCAGGTACAATCTGAGGCTTCAACAAATCAGCAATGTCAGACAGAGGAGAGGAGGACAGAAGGAACAGTTGATGGTGGAGAAGGAGATATTGGAGAAAGTATAAGAGAAAGTGGAAGCGAAAATACGGCAGCAAATAATATCAACAGTTCAAATGCTGGAGAATCTTTGTCATCTTCTAATGATCCAATGTCATATTACCAGAATTGGGACGAAGAGACTTCTATAATGAATAATCCATTAAATTACGACATTTGGAACGAACTTGATGAAAGTGGTGACCCAGAAGTCGCTGCCGCAGGCTCATCTATTACAGCGCGTATTAATCATGCGGAAAGTAGTGTCTACAATAGTAGTGCTTATGGAAGAAGTCGTTCTGCAGTAAACACCAATAGCAATAGTCTTTTACGTACTTCCACAATAGCAGTGGGTCCGGACGGTGGCGAGGAAGGATCCTCCAGTGGCTACATTGCAGGAGCAGAGCTGGACGAAGAAGACGATGATGAGGATGACGAAAATGACCAAGATGAAAGGGTTTTAACTGTATTCCGATTTACTGATCCCAGAAATATTAGAAATAGAAGTTCCGAAGTAGATAATGGTCCTTCTCGAAGCGATGAGCTCAGGGATTTTAGTCCAGCAACAAGAGAGTTTTTTCAGGATATTGGAATATCTGAAGAGCTTGGTCGTGATTTATTCAATATGTTTACCCTTTCTGAAGAAGACATACCAGTTCCTCCCAACGGCAACTCTGACGATATGCCAGAACCTTTGTTTCCTAGAAATAATAGTAGAAACAGGAATTCCAGTAATAATGCTCTAGTTTCAGAAGAAATGCCAGAGGAAGATGATGACTTGCCAAACTTTCATGCACACCTAGTTTCGGGGTGTAGTGATGAGGAAGGGGATGATGAGGATGAAGATTTGCATAGCGTCATTCCCCAAGTTCCATTAGCCGATGCAACAGAGTGTCCTTTGTTTGCCCCAATTAGTAAGTTGCATATGTATATGGCCTGAATAAATGAGATATGACAAAAGTAATTTTTTATCAGGATGCTTACATTTATTTTCTAACATGATGTCTTCGTCTATTTCATAGGAGAAGATGACTGCTCTACCCGAGTTTATTTGGATGAACATGATATAAGCTTTCCTCATACTCACAGATCTACTGTTAGTGAAGATAATCCAGATTAATATCATATTTACATACGTTAGAATAGGTATATTTTTATTATTGTCTTTATTTGACTCATATTGTATTTATAAAGGTGTATATTATCTGTATGTATGAATGTAACAAGTTCATAAACACCCTTTACTATCTTAAATTCTCATTTAAAGTATTAAAGTCCATATTGAAAGTCATAAAAAGCCATAAATTTAAATTTACATCTCGCAATAATTTTGTTTAGTTTAACCAATTTTGTAATTTGTAAACCATGTATTTACAAAGTATTCAGGTAACTACATTTTTAAAAGCAAGCACGTAATCATCAAACTAATCATCGTCGTTTTTTAAACAAACATATTTCAACAACTAAAGTCACTTTAAGTCTTTTCAACAAATATGATTGAACGTATATAAATAAATAAAGAAATACATAATATGTCAGTAGAAATAACATACAAGTTTGAAAAACAATATAATATGTAAATCATTCACTCATTTTGTATACTATGCGTACCTCATTCAACACAGCAACATTTAAAAACAAACAAGTAATGTTATATAGAATATTTAATTAATTATAGCGTAAATATGTCAAGAAAAGTAGAGTAGGGGTTGTTTGTGGCGTCTAAATATTTGCTGCTCTTCTGTATAAAAAAGCTGTATAAAAATATACATAAATTCTTATTTTACTATGAAGGAAATTTTTCATGCAGGATTTCTTATACGTTCTGCATGTTCACAAAAATGTATGTTTTTAAATTCTGCTAAAGCAAATTCAGTATAACTGTTTAAAGAGCATTTAAGATATTTTCTATTGCTCCATTTTGCTTACATTATAGCTGGCTTGGCACTTGAAGATTTATGTAACACTATTATGTTTACCATTTTACCAGGCGATTCAAATTAACTATTTCCAATGATTGTTAACAAAGCTTCCAGTTTAATTTGCAGCGTATTAAAATGTTTCAACTGATTATGTTCGTCTGGGTTGATCGTAAATCGCAAACTATATTACTTAGTTCTACATATTTAGTACTATCTAGATTATAATATACTAATTAGTTCATGCATAAATCTGCTACTAAAAATATCACTTTGATTGCTAAATACCTTTATAGTAGTAAAAATAATACAATGGTTTTATAAAAATGCACTTGCAGAAAACAAAACTTTACAAAACATAAAATATGTATAACCAGATCTACAAAGAATACATACTTTCACCGAGATTATAAAGGTTAAAACGAATGAATATATTAAAGACTTTTTTTAAACCAAGCCACGAAGACAAGATTTTGCATCACTTCCATAGTGCAACCTACCTGAGTGTTTTTTATTTAATTAACCATAAGTGTGCATAAAAATCCCATCAATTGAAGTATTGAAGGCTCTCAGTAGCAGCAAATTAAAGTATTACAAAAATGCTTAACACAACAAGCCTTTTTCACATAATATGTATATAGAAATTATAAAATATATAATAATTAAAAACATTTCCTGCATTGTAATCTGCTTTTGAAATTTTGATAATAATTTTGATATCAATACAATTTTTCCAATGTTGCTTAAAAACATTCGTATACTAAACATGTCTGTCTTTACAATCCCGAATAGACTTTTCGAATTCCAAACATTTTGATTAATTTAAATAGTTTTCAGTTGACAAATTGCGTTGCGATTTGTTTTAATATTACATTTGTTTAGTATCTACTTCTGTGTGACCTAACAGAGCGGCCCCACTCACTGCCAGTGCCATCGTGATGGTGGTGATGATAGCCGTGATGATGGTGATGATGATGTTTTCTTGGTAAAGCGTCATGAACAATCATTTCTCCATCATCACGAAGTCCTTCTACTGATGGGAGTCTATTACGGTAGTCCAAAGTGTCCTTGGGGATTTTCCCACGGCTTTTGTCAGTTATCGTGGTGGAGGCTGTTGGAGGGCCTCCAGTTGCAGCAAGGGAATCCCATGCTCGACGGTACAAGCGACCTAACCCAGCGTCTGATCCGGAATCTACTGAAGTTATTGTATGGCTGTCTGGAGATCCACGGTGACGCTCATGCTTGCCTCCTTTTACTTGGCTCCTGTAATATATTCGGGCACAAAATTGTAATTTTGGTTTATTTAGTAGTAAATATTTCTTTATTTGTCATTTGCAACGATTATCGTTTCAGTGAAAGCTGCATGGAAGAGATTCATCGCCTTAAAATATTAAACTATAATAGCCATACTCCCCAAAGCATCCCCATCCCATGTTAAGCACAAGCGGTTCCAGCTTACTTTAAGCCAAACTATTATGTTACAAGCAATTTAATTATTAAAAAAGGGTTATTAAAGTTACAAATCTGTACACTGGTTCTATTTTCATAATTTGTAAGTAATCTGTGGAATTTATGTACACTATTTTGAAATCATATCTCACAGCATTCCATAAACGCTATATCTGTAAATGGATTTCACCTTGAAATATACAGTGTAAAAAACGATCAGAGATGACACATTTTGAGATGATACAGTCGGAGTAAATTTTTAGTGATAGACAAATCAATAAAACCACCAGTTGGCCATGGATGTGCAGTGGTGCGTGGTTGTGGTAAGTGAAGGCGAACAATCATGTGTAAATAAGGAGACGCTGAGAATCAGAAGCCTCTTTTGAGAATCTTATCAGGCGATCGTGATAATAGCGATGTTTTGTGCCTCTGATATGAATATCCAGAGACCCAATTCTCACCGTGTAAAATAGCATTTTATTGCAAAACAGATAATATCATCTTAATTGCATGCGAGATTCTTGCGAAATTGTTTGTGCGATTGTGAGTGAATTGGCAATGGTGAACAGACGTGCTTGCTGAACAGGATGAAAATATATAACGTTAATGAAGAAAATGACTTGCCTCTGGATGGCATCTTAAAATCTCACTCTTTTATACCAACAGTGCCAGTTCATTTAAGCTACAAAAAGTCAGAATACTAATAGCGATGTTTTGTGCCTCTGATATGAATATCCAGAGACCCAATTCTCACCGTGTAAAATAGCATTTTATTGCAAAACAGATAATATTATCTTAATTGCATGCGAGATTCTTGCAAAATTGTATGTGCGGTTGTGAGTGAATTGGCAATGGTGAACAGACGTGCTTGCTGAACAGGATGAAAATATGTAACGTTAATGAAGAAAATGACTTGCCTCTGGATGGCATCTTAAAATCTCACTCTTTTATACCACAGTAAATGGGTTTCACATCGGGAAGTGTTGCGTATGATGAAGGGAAGGGGTGCGATTATGTATGTGGTAACGCGTAGTTTATATAATTTTGGCACGGTTGAGAGAAGCACAGGAACACATCATTAAGTAACAGAAAAGCGTAAGGATCCACTTCTAGTAAAAATGAAGCGTAAAATATTTCCTCCATCCATATTTGTGGAAAGAACGTATAATGTTTATCGGACAGTTAAACTTTGAAGAAGATTTTCCATGTATATTCTTTCCTGTGCTTTCAAAATGGTATTTTGTACTTTTATCTGAAGTTCTAATATGGCATACTGAAACTGACTATTTGGTATTCTGACTTTTTGTAGCTTAAATGAACTGGCACTGTTGGTATGTTTGTAATGGCAGGATATAAAAAAAAACTTTAAAAAATATATATTGTCTGCCAAGAGCTAGCACGCTCTTTGTTGCTCATCTTGAGGTTGAGAAAAGTAGCCAGCCCATTTGCGACAGTTTGGATCATCCAAATATCTTCTGCCCACGTTTTGGTCTGGAAATGGTAATGCCAACAGGGTGAAAAGTTTTGATGCTTTCCCTGGTCTGTCGGCATCCACTGTGGTGACTCTTGCCATTGTTGTGTGATGGTGTCGGCTTGCACCCCCACCACCGGGTTCTTCTTCTTCATCATCTGAGGCTGTTCCTACAGTTCTAGGTGGTTGGGTACTTCCTCTTCTATTTTCTCGACGACAACGGCGACATTCACAGTTGCAATATGCAGGCCGCCCATCATTTGAGTATTTCCCTTTGTCACTAATCATACATATTTGATAACATTTTGATTTAAATGCATTTCAAGTATAGATTAGATTTACGCGCTTTGACTACGTATATTGGGAAGGGTGCCATTATTGATGTAAACGGTGTAAACAAAAACGCTACCTGTCACAGGTTGTTACTTTCTGTGGCATGTTGTGTAAATAATAAATATTGCCAATATTCGAACATAACGGTTGTATACAGGTGATCAGAGCATTAAATTTGAAATCATCATAAGATATCATTTGGTCCCTAAAGGAAGTTCATACGTATCTGTGTTTTTATGTAAATGTGTGTGAACGCCACAAGGTTCTCAAGGACTGTGGATGTTTGAAGTTTAAATACAGGTACGCAGCAACAATGTATGTACGAATAAGTTAGTTAGTAGATTTTCACATAAAGATCTAATTAGTAATCTGTTAGGACATGCATAAAATTGAAGAGATTTTTCAAAATAGAAAATAACACACTTTGTCGAAATGAAGTTGGTTTCAAATTCAAAAAGACAAGATACGTTAGAATTAGTACAGTTATGCAATTTAGTTACTCTACTTCATAAAGCCATTAGATTTCATTTAAAACAAACTAAATTAGCGTCACTACACCATGTATAGGTATTACGCTTATCCTGTGAGCAGTAATAAAAACTTTTCACGGAATAGTCCAATTGATTTTTTCTACTTTTGTGAAATGCATAAGTCTCTACACAGGCATTCTATTATGCATATACATATATAACTTGAAGCCAAGAATACTAAGAAACGTAACATTGTATTAGTTTTATAGTTAGGTACATATATAGGATTAAACCATCATCATTTAACGAATCAATTTAAATAAAGAATTAATTAGAAAAGTAGAAGCGATAAAATTAGATAATGTTCAAAACTGTACCTTCGGATTAGGAGTACAATCACAGTGACAACAGTCAAAAGTAGGATGAGTCCACCAAACACGGCTAGCGCAATCATACCACCTGGGATAGCAAATCATCAGAAGATATTAAACGTATCATCTTTTATTTTGTAGATCATAAAAACTTGCTAAGCGTATAACAAGGTGAACATGCAAGCGCATGCCGATTCTAATAATAATTACAGTCTTGCCAGTCTTTGTACAAAAACAATTATTTGCTTGCGTGCACACGACACAGTATGAAACAACGAAGAGCAAAAACTGACCAAGACCAAGCCAGCAATTTAGTATGTCTCTTGTCATGGCACATAAATCGGCTTACAACGGGAATTGTATCCTAAGTTGTTAATTTAAGATTGGACATATGCAACCACAATGTCACATTCCTGCACATCTGGCTATGCCTAATCCTAATCTAAACTTGTATCGTATGAAAAGCAATTAACATTAAAAACAGTTTTTACCAATATTAAGTCTTGCAACGGCAGATGACTCGGTTGCATGAACTTCAACGTTTTTCGGGGAGTCAACACCAGGCTTCTTTTCTTTAAGGATTTGGTTGCTTTCAGACACATCATTATCAGGCTCATCCGGATTTACATTATCTCCTTTCTCTCCAGCAAGATCCCCTGAAGAACCGGTGACTGTTTGTCTATCTTCATCTTCTTCATCCTCTTCATGCTCTGGTTCTTGAGGATAATGATTTGCATGATTTCCATCCACATGTTGGTACTGGTCTTCACTTTGACCATCATCAGGGTAGCCATCATCCCCCTCAAAATTTGAAGATGGTGTGGGTGGGGGAACTGGAGTGGTACTTGTCGTAGGCCTTTTTGACGTTGTAGGTGATGCAGAACTTGATGGTCTAGTTTCCCCACTAGCAACAATAGGGGTCTTTGTAGATGTAGCTCGTCTTCTGCATTCTGGTGGAACCCTGTCATAGCTTCCCTCACTGCAAACAATTTTCTCGTTACCGAAAAGACGGAACTGTGGGTTACATGTGTAGGTGACAGTGAATGAGTTGCCGGTACGCTCAGTAATCTCATAATCTCCATTTCGAATCGTTGGTGGATCGGGACAGATGAGAGCTTCACATCTTGGTGGAGGTCCATTCCACTTTTGATCTAGGTCACACATGAGATCGTTACGGCCAACCATGGCGTAACCTTCGTCACATGAGTAGCGGACCATGGATTGGTATGAGCGTGTCCCGTTCAGAAGAGTGTAACGACCGTTTGGCACTTGAGCCGGGGGCCCACATTCCAAATCTAATAATAATTACAATGCGGAAAAGACAAAACAAAAGCATGAGTAAGTTGGGTTATGAAGTGAATACTAATCATAAATCTTTAAATAACTTGTATACACGCATATTTGCAGCTTATACATTAGCAAAATTATTCTAAGATGTCAATTTAATGACGTTACTAGTATCATGATATTGATGCTCGTAGTGATTATATGATTTAGGCTTCATTTATGATTTATGTAATCAATTTGTTTCGTACATTATGCTGCCTCGAACAGTCATCATTCATCATGTCATTTTCAATGAATATTGCGTGTCTATATATTTCAGCAAAATTCTTCAGGAAACCAATCTATGTATGCATGTCTATGATGAGTTTAGTAGGTTTCGAAGTTTCAATTATATTTAAATGCCGCTTTTTATCACGTAACTGCATTGTTTTACCCTGTTCGCATTTCATTCTTTGTTTCAAAAACTAAAACGGGCAAGAGTAGTGCAGTGTGCGAATCCATCATCAACATTTATGTTTTCAAATTCTTCTATTCATTGTCATGCACGTCACATTCGGCGAACATGTCAGAATAGTTGAAATGACAGCAGTAGGGGAATAAAATCTTTGCTTGCTGTGAGGAAAATACAAGAATAGAAACCGCTAACACACCGTCTCGGGATTATTGTTATTATCACAGGTGCCTATAATATATCTTCATGAGTTAATGATGTAAAATGCTTTTAAAAAACTGCAGATGATGCAGCGATGATATACTGACTTGGAGTAAGAAGAGATTTATATATTGTATTGTTGAGATTGATGTAGTGCTTTAGTATGAAATGCAATTCAAGATGTAGCGTTGTTGTTGTTGTCGAGTTAAGCTCTGCAAAAAGGATTAAGCAGTGATGATGAATATAGAAGTTTTTTAGTCAGTCAGCCGGTCACTCAATGGAATGAACGTTTTTCCGCATTGTCTGTTTTTTATTCATTTGCTTCATGCAAACCCCTTTTGAATGACAGCATACGGGTAGGACGTTTTTATGCTTACATCCGAAAAGAAGTAGGTCAGCAGATGAAGGTATCAAAAATATCCTTGTCCTATTGTGTACGTTGTACAAATTTGTTATTTCCTGTGAGTCAAGGACTTAGCATAAGTAAAGTTAGCATGGACTGCCTGAATATCAATTAATTTTAGTAACGGAAAATACGTAGTTGTAAGATTGCACATATTTAAGTATGAATTTGGTACAGGTAAAGTTCCTGGCCGGACCAACCCGTATCGCGACCATTGAATGACGCATGCAAGAACTAATAATAATTTGCGAACCCTTTCAGTATAAATTGGCACTTGTCTTCACATGTAATATTTTAAAAAATCATTATCACATTGATTTGTATTGAACTAGTACATGAAGTTAAAAAATACCTATTCTTCATGGTATAAAATAATTTTAAACATATATTACGCAAACAGTGGTTGGATTGCTTATCATATCATCATTGGACTGAAAATCATTTTGTCTTTCAAAATCCGAAAAGTATTTCTAAACCATAATTGAATTTAAAACCTCAATGCTAGTTCGCTGGGAAGCTCTTGTTTGAGAGTATTTCCAATGTTGAAACAGACGATTTTTTGCCAAATCTACAATTTAGAATTTATTTGCTACACGAGGAACGAACTAGATCCATTTTTTCGCATAGATTTACATCTCTTCTGCCGACTTCGTCACGGGGTAGTCATGCAATAAACTTGATACACATCCCAAGTCTTTAAATTTTGAGGTTCATTAAGCACACCATTTTATCCTAAACCTACTTCGGGCTACTATGTACGCACAGTGCATAAAAGAAAACTGAAATGAAAAAACTAGAACTACATAATGCACAGAAAAAATCGCCAATCAACCACAAAGTAGACTACGTAACAGTTCCACTAGCGTATTACGAATGCTTTTCAAGATCATTGGTTGCATACCCAATCGATAATTATAATTATGTATGCGTAAGTATCCGTATCTGAATCACAATACTGCCACACTGCCTTCATTAGCAATGAACCTCATTTCAAGCTGAGTTAAAATCTCTTCGCACATCTTTCTAACTTCCAATATTTTTTGCTGTCAAAATCCCCAAGTACATAGATGTTGAAGATTTGTACGTATTTATACAAACCGTGACAGTATAAGACTTATTTATGTTCAAATCATTGATTAAAAATGTGCGATATGTTTGCAAGACTGCTAGTCTAGTATTAAGTCTCATTATTCCCGACCCGATATTCATTTTTAAGAATAATTGTTGAGCTGTGGTCTTTAAAGATTCAACTAGCCGTTTTCCTTTCGTTTCAGATATGTTTCATAGGGGATGTTTATGATAGCACCTATAGCTCATAATTTCTTAACAGGAGCACACCTGTTTAAGTTACATTGGAATCCAATGAAGAAAATTCCATTTCCACGAAGACTTTTTTCAGAACTAGCATAAATTTGCTCAGCTTTTTAGTAGGCTTTGAACATGAATCAGACAAACCCTGCGGACTGACTGTTATTAACGTATATATGAGCTTTTCATATTTTATTACGGTAAAATAGAAACGTTAAGAATATACCTATGCTTATCGGAAACTACAAAGTTAAGTTTTTACAGCTTATTGATATGCATCTAGGCTAAAGCTCAACACGACAAAACGAGCCGTCGTGTGTGCCACTGCCTTCTACTTTACTGCTGCCGTATTTAAAGCATGCAATATTTTGCCTCTTAGCGTATCATTCATCACTAATGATTATACATATGATCATTACTTATAACATCGTTTCTTTAACTTGACTAAGATTCAGGTGCAGCTTGAAAAGGTGTAATTAGCTAAGATTTGTAGTTACAAAGCATTCAAGTGTCAGAGTATCAGCATGCATTAGTAAAGATGAGTTACAGTTACACATGCACATATCTTAGATTTTATACGGTTTTCATATAAGTATTCTGCGAAATTCATGTTAAGATTGCAGGCGTCCTGTGTCGTGCATCATGATTCTGTTTATTATTAGAGAGATATTTTTTCTGAAAGGAAAAGCTATACACAACTAGAATGAAGGAATTCGAAATAGTAAAAATGAATCTGCGTATTATAACATATAGATGAACTTCCATCATGATCACCATCAATATATTTTTAATATCCCAGTCAAACGTTGTCATCATCACTTGATTATCTCGTGAAAAATCTGAGAGAGAAACAGTGGTTACTTTTTCATTTGAAATTGTTGATATTATCTCTTTGATTGTAGTCATTATGTGGTGGTCGTGAGTCATCTTTTATTCTGTATGCATGCCTTGCCTAACTCACTTCATTCATTCATAGATATTCCCTACATTTAAGATTTAAAGTTTTACAAGTCAAGCCTTTCCTTTTTCTCAGAGACTACATAGACATGGTGTGGAAGAAGAAGATTCTGTTTGCAAGTTGTGACTTTTCTACTAGATTTTTTTCTTCCCTGATTCTTTCAAAGCTGCACCTGAATCTTAGTCAAGTTAAAGAAACGATGTTATAAGTAATGATCATATGTATAATCATTAGTGATGAATGA